>PVIJ01003008.1:0-12867 GCA_004024925.1 Scalopus aquaticus | reverse complement strand
AGTCCCAAACACAATACATGGCAGAGCAGAGACTTGAGCATAGATATCTTTGAACTATAAAATCTCATAGGGTTTGCACTATATTTCAATTTCCCCTGTTGTTTAGGGTTTACGGGTTTGTTACCTTTTAGCTAAAAAAAAAATTTGCTACTAAGTTTTGCATTTCCTCAGTTGCTAAGTAAATATGCTTTATCTACTTATATGGTACAAAGAGCACTAGACTTCAGAGTCAAAATTATTTTTAAAGCCAATCCTATTACAATTTATTATTCAAGGGCAAATTCACTTTGTCTTTGCAAATTTGTGCATAAGAAAAATCCATGAAATGTAATGTTTTTATAAGGTGTACTACGACTTATGAGGTAATAACTATTAAAGATACTGGGAAAGTACTACAAACATATTAAACCTGAATAATTGTACCTAATTCATTCCTACTTCCTCAAAACCACCTAACACCCTGCTTTGTTTACAACTGTAATTAAGTGATTCTTAGTAAGCCAGAGTGTCTGCACATAAAAGCATCTAAACTATTTAACTAAGTCAAACAACTGGATATGTTAAATAATGGTTGAGTTCATTACCATTTTGGTGTTTGAGTGACCAGAATAACCGTCCTGACCAAAGTTAGTAATGCAGGTTCTGGTAACAGGGAAAATTCTCATTTCTTTAAAACGTGCTAATAGCTTAAAGAGAAAACCTGGACCAATTTTCTCTATGGGAGCATTTTTTAAATCCCTGAAAGAAACAAAATATGAATTCAAGGTATAAAAGCATGAGAACAACATAAATCTGAGGTCTAGAAAACTAAGTAAGGAACAAAGAGTTGTAATATCCATAGCAGCAGTAAGCATTTAAAGGTTTATTTCATGTCAAGCATCCTGCTGAGCAGTTTCAATCATGATCTCATTTAAGCCTTACATAATCTCTGCAGTATAAGTATTGTCATAATTCCCATTTTACAGCTGATGATTTCAGAGGGAAAGTGACTTATTTGTGGGCACAAAGTTAGGGCAGGCAGAGCTGCCATTTCTATCTACCACACACACTAGATGTTTCTTTCCCTGTGCTGTCCCCTCAAATCTCTCCTCTAGTTTTTCCTTCCCCAAACCTAAATTCCTATGCTTTTCTACTTAAGCACAGTTTCTTTATCCAATCCTCTTCAGAAGTTGATTGTTTTCTTTTTTACTATATCCTAATAATGCAATTTATATGGGATGTGTACTAGGTATGTACAAACATTTTCACACTTCTTTTTCTCATCCATGTAAGGATGAAGTGGTAAATAAAAGTGCAATCATTGGGCTTCCCTGGTGGTGCAGCGGTTAAGCGCTGCACTGCTGTCCGCAGCTGCAACGAGAGTTCAACACCCAGCTGGGGAGATTCCCACATGGTGCAGCAGACCTCTCCTGCCTCGCCCGCTGCACCCCTCAGCAGTGTATTTCCGTCTATCTGCCTGTTCTGCTCCCCACTCTGTCTCTGGTGAACCCTCTCGCCACACCATGCCTCTGGCCTGTACCCCAGCTTGTATGCATAAGTAAATATTTTTTTTAAAAAAAGTGCAACCATCTTGCCGCATATACAGACGTCCTTAATCAATGATGATGACTCAGTGTTCTTTCATGAACTGAACATTTAAGTCCTCTTTGTCCAGATGCACACTACAAGTCAACTATATGCCCATTCAACTTGTAGGAAATGTCTGCACAGTCATATCCATTACCCATACCTGCATTCAGCTCAAACATGCCAACCTTTTTCTCAAATCAAGACCCTTGACTCACTAGAAGCCTCTCTCTTCAACATGCAGAGCTCAGACAAACAGAAAATTATCTTTGGCCACCTTAGTTAAAAGTTCTTGAAAAAACGAAAAATTAAGGTTAAAAAAAAAGGATGTGAAAACCTAACAGCACATTATTTGTGACAGTTGTATGTAAGCACACACTGAATCAATGCATAGTAAAATACATTAATTTTATAAAGAAGATTCAATCATATCCTACTTCAAAACAGAACACTACTGCAATATTAATTTTTCACTGTGTTGTATGAAAAGTACATGCCCATTTTTGTACGCTAACAACACAGCCACCAAGGGATAAACATTTTATGACAGTCATTTGTTAATTTCAAACTCCTCCACTAACTCAGCATCCCAAGCACTATCCAGACCACTGCAGAAATGGGCCATTGAATTAACAGCTCCCTATCAGTTTCTCAAACTTGTCTAATATTCAGACTTACGTGGGGTTAACTTTTAAAAGGTTTACTCCACATTCCTATAATACTTACAGAAATAACATTGTCCAAATATATGGAATCAGCCGACTAAGGCTCAGAAATTAAGCACAGGAAGTTAATCCCAAAGAAACCAGTGCACTGGAAAGAGAAATGAGAAACAGGAACTCATTTCCTTGAAATAAAGTTTAAAATGGGGCATTATGCATAAAGGAAAAAAAAAACCACAAGTTCCAGGTTTTAGGATTAAACTACAAAATCAGGGTAAAATAAGCCAAAAGGATAAAAATGCTGAGCTACTACACTTTAATTTCCTGAATTTCTCTTTAATAAGGGCTTTATTGTTCCCAAGACTAGAAGATGTAGAAACTGAAATTTCCATTTAAAGGTAAGTGGTCATAGCTGTGAGGGGCATGTAGGAACAGAAAACCACACAAAACATTATCATTTCCATAACTTCAGGGTACTATGAGAGAGTCGTCCAAAAGATCTTTAAGAGAAAATTAAATGGAGCAAACCAGGAGACTGTAAAATGGTTCACTGTGAATATCTAATAAGAGTTCATATATACAGAACCTCATATATTTTAAATGAGAAATAATAAGAAAACAAAATTTAACTTAATAAATTACTTTCAAGGCTTTTCAACTAACAAATTCATAGAAAAAATAGAGAAACATTTGTTAGGTTTCTCTATTTATTGCTATCTTTTTGAATTGAATTCTGTTTAAATTTCCTTCTTCATAATTCAATATACAAAGAAAAAATATGAAAAGTCACAACTCCTGCAATATCTTGTTATCAAAAACCTATTACCTTAAAGAAGGCAATATTCAAGTTCTATAATTCATGATAGGAAATTCAAATTCAGTTATTTTAGTGGAAAGTAAGGCCAGACAAGAGCACTTTCCCAATAAGCAGCTATATTTGGTACCCAAGCTTCTAAGCCAGAGTAAGGAGGAATAGAATGGATTTCCAAGAGAGGCAGACAGAGAGCAAGGTCTGAGGCACCTCCCTGTTTGGTGCAGAAGACCTCACATTTAAGGGCGCTGGGTGGTCAGTACCTAGAAAACAGTATCTGAGTATGGGTTGCAGCAGACACAGTAGCTTGGTGCTCTGCAAAGTGCCCATTGTTATAACAGTAACTCAACCTGATGAATGTATGCATCAATATGTTTGTATATACAATATGTATTCATTCATAAGATTAACTAGAAATATAGGAATAACTTCACAAAAAGAGAGAAAATATTACTACGCTGTAATCATAACAAATGTTAGGTAAAAAAAGTACTTTTTAATCCTTTCTAGAAAAAAAATGCACAAGATTTGGAACTGTGATCTTTCACATTCAAGTATTCATTTCAAGTTGTTCATGTGACTACAGTAATAAGAAAATTCATCTTTTGCAGTGTAACCAAAGCTTTTTTAGACTTAGCTCTTATAAACTTAATTAAATCGAAATGATACTATATACTCATTACTAGAAAATGCCAATGCTGTTAGACTTTCTGATAAAAGGAAAAAGCAGTCTTGTCTTTGTTCTTCATATTGTTATTTAAAAATGAAAAACAAAGAAATCATCTAACACATTTTCACTGAGAAGTTTTGGTAAAAGCCTAAAACTGTCAGAAACTATTACGACAAATGGAACCTGGCATTTCAAAGGAAGAAAAAGATTTAATTTGATTTCAAAAGATAAATTGAAATAGAAACCATGGAGATGGAAACCTTGTAATCCTACTGAAACAGAGGAAGGGTTTTCAATAGTAATTATTTTCATTTTTAATGTACTGCATTTTGAAGAGAAAACATTATCTGTATACCCAGCAAGAGAAAGAACCAGTGTGCAAGTTTGAAAGATGTTAGAAAAATTCACATGAGCTATTTCAAGAAATGAAAAATATGCTTTCTTTGATGTTCCTGGAAATGTAAATCTAAAAACTAAGTTTACTTTAGATTTTGAGAAATCCAAGTTCATAACAGATATAGAAGCTTACATAAATTCCTCCAAAAAATTTATTCTTTTCTATGTTATTTTTTTAGTGATGTTCATGGAGATTTTTTCCTTAAAAGCAAGTGATTCCACCAGGGTATTAAGTCATAGTCAAAAGTCAGGATTAGTCTCTGGCATACTTGCTGTTTTAATTTAAAGAGTGAGTGAACCTTTTCATTGACCTTTTTGCAAGTTCATTTTGTTTTGGTTTTACTGAGGTATCAGTGTATTTGTCTTAAGTGAATAGGTTCACACCTCCTTATATATACGTCACCACACCACACCCACCACCAAAGCACCTATAGTCCTTTATCATAAACTGGGCTGCTTGCCTTTCATTTTGAAAGAGGCTGTCTACAGAGATGGCAATCAGAAAAAATCTTTTGCCCAAAAAAAGCATGAGGATGACAATACAAACAGGCATTTGTAAGAAG
The DNA here is from genome assembly GCA_004024925.1 of Scalopus aquaticus. Lineage (NCBI taxonomy): Eukaryota > Metazoa > Chordata > Mammalia > Eulipotyphla > Talpidae > Scalopus > Scalopus aquaticus. The sequence continues at coordinate 8,199 of PVIJ01003008.1, read as the reverse complement.
CTGAAGGATAGTTTTATTTGTGACTCTGATACCAAAGATTAAAAGTACTGAGGTATTCCTAAATCTGAAGTATTTCAGTTTAAATTTCCAAAATATCAACTTTTAAGATAATTTAAAAGGAAGCTAAAAGCCACTCTAAGTCCCAAACACAGAAATTTGAATTAAAATTTTGTAACCATTATTTGCAGCTATGCTATGAAATAATATAACTGTCTTTAGATACTGATTATGTAAGATAACATCTTTCATTATTTTCTATCCTGCTCACTTGGAAAGAATGATGATGTACCAAGAGTCACAGACAGTACATCCTGATACTTATTGCATAAGAGAACATAAGTCACTTCTTTTAAGTTGGAAAGAGCATGGTTATATCAAATTCACACCCCATTTCATATTGTATCAAGTCCTCAAATTAGAGAGGCTAATGATATTTATACTTCATTGTGGTGAGTTTGAAATGGTTAGACAGTAAAACATAAACATATAACTGTATTCAGGAAAGTGACAGAGGCACCCAAGCAAGAAACATACAAGCATAGGAGGGGCATGGAGAAGCACAGTACCTGGAAAGAACCAGGTAATTTGAGGATGAATTGGAAGGACAAAACTTTCATCAAAAGACAACATACAAAGACTACCTTGTTCAGCAGTTGTGAAATGCCCCAAAATAGAATAGCACAGAGAAAAAGCAGTTAAGGATGCCAGGAAGATAATCAGCATAATATCGAGATGGATACAACATTCTGAATCCCAGCCCCTGCTTCCCACACAACAACAGAAAAGGGTGAGTTTTGGAATAAGAAAAGTACTAAACAGCACAGGGTGCTATAATAAACTCTATTCCGATCTACTTTTTTATATGAAGAAGGTTTTCAGTGGTCACATCAACAGAAATCACACCAACCAGTGTTCATCATTCTATAAGTAATATTCATTCACTGGAATATGCACTAATGGAACTCTTTAAAGATGTATATCCACTAAAATTTTTTGAAAAACATTTACCAAGTTTACTTCTGTTACTTTGATCAATTGTGAATCAAGAATTTAATAGTGACTTAATGGAGAAAATTTAACACTTAGATCCCTAATGCCACCAGAAATTTAAATTTTTCAAATTTATATGTATTCATTTTGCTTATAGAAATTGTTAAGTAATTAGGGGCCTCCCAGGTGGCGCAACGGGTTAAGTGCAGCACTATGAAACTATCCAGAGCCACTGAAGCACAAGTTCCACACCCGGCCAGGTAGCTTCCCACACGGCACAGCAGACCTCTCCTGTCTGGCCCACTGCTCCCCTCAGCAGTGTATTTCCGTCACTCTGCCTGTTCTGCTCCCCACTCTGTCTCTGGTGAATCCTCTCACCACCCTACACCTCTGGATTACACCCCAGCTTGTATGCATAAATAAATAAATCTTAAAAAAAAAGAAGAAAAGAAATTGTGAAGTAATTAAAGACTCCCAAGCATAAGTTCATTGTATTTGGAAAAAATTCTTTAGGAGAAATGAAATGGAATTCAAGTTCAAACGGATGAAAATATAAAAAACTTTTGACTACTGAAATGAAAATATGACTATATATTTTTAATTATGATTTATTAATAACTTTGTATTTAACTTTCTTGGGTACAGTTGAAAACATTTACTAGATACAGATAAATTTTATTTAAATTGTCACTGTTTACAATATTCTAAAAATTATATTGTTTGTAGTTACTTAAAATTATGATGAAAAAATAAAATGTAAACTAAAAATGGTATGATGGACTAAACAGTTTTTGGTTTTGTTTAAATTATTTTAGGAGGTAAACTAGCAACAGCGGGACGACGTCATCAACATGGCGGTGAACAGACGCTAGTATCAACTCTCCCGAAAGAGAAGCCACTTATAAAGAGATATCAGCCAAACCCAGAGAAGATCCAGAAACGCTGGATAAATCTAACACCCTCACAGGTGAGTAGGACCTGGAAAGAAGCTAAAAAGACTGACTAAGGAGAAGAAAGATCTACCAGATCCCCTCTCCCCTCCCTTCAGCACAAAACCAGACCAGGAGACCAAGAGGAGAGGCACCTGAGGAGAGCCAGAAAAAGAAAGGTGGGCAGAGACGTTTCCCCAGGCAAGGCAGAGTGATAAACTCGAGACTGACACCAGCAGTCCCCCCAGGCAGCAACAGAGCCCAGGAGAGGGCAGAGTGCACTGGGGAAGTTGGTGGGACACGGAACAAAGCCCCGGGCAGCCGTGGTGTGGCCCCTCCCCCTCACCTCCATTAAAGAGCCAGCACTCTAGCTCCCTGTTGGAACAGAACTCTAAGGTAGTGTTTTACCCACTCCTTCAGTAACACTGGTAGTATCTAACAACTGGAGGAACTGCGGGAAGGAAAAAAAAAAAAACTCTCAGCTGCGGGTGCGGGAGAAACTCAGGACAAAAGCAGCACACTGTAGGGACTCCCTGTCCCGCCTAGCGCAAGAGAGGGCGAGCTGCCGAGGCAGCTCCACTGTGCCGCCCCGCCCCTGAGAATTACCACGGGAGGGGATCAGCTTCACAACCAACAGATAAAGATCTCGGGCTAGGCTGCTGCGACAGCCCTCCAGGCGCAGGAGAGGTGTGGAACAAAAGCTACTCGCGCCCTCCAGCCGCGTGCGCCCGCCCTGCCTCGGCCCCTGGCCTCCAGCATCGTGCGCGCCCCGCATCTGCACCCTCCAGCCACGTACACCCCACACCGACTTTGCCCTCAAGCTGTGTGCGTGCCAGCCCAGGCACAGCCACTGACCTTCAGACGCGCGAACCCCGTGCTGCCTGTGCCCTCCAGCTGCGCGCGCCCCATGCCACCAGCACCCTCCAGCCGCACGCGCCCGTCCCAGCTCAGGCACCGCCCTCCAACCACGCGCGCACACCGCACACCGCCTGCGCCCTCCAGCTGCACACACCTCGCGCCCGCTGGTGCCCTCCAGCCGCGCGCATGCCAGCCCCAGCACGGCCACTGCCCTCCAGTTGCGCGCGACCCACACTGCCTGTGCCCTCCAGCTGCGCACGACCCGCGCTTGCAGGCACCCCCCAGCGGGGGTTCTTGGAACTGAGTGGAGATAGCTCTAGGAACACCAACAACCATGACCACCAGGGGCTTGGCTTAACAGGGCCAGAATCAGTTAGATCACCACTCCCCGACATCCAGAAGGAGAACCCAAAGAGATGCCTGCCAACACAAGTACCACAATCTCCCAACACTCACAACAAATCAAAAGACAAACAGGGAGAAGGAAAAATATAAACAACCAAGCAAGCCCTCAGGGAAAGGACACGGAACAAATAGAAAATCAAGTACCAAAACCCATCAACAACAACACGGAAGAACTTCTCTCTCTGTCAGGTAAAGAATTTAGAATCTTGGGCCTCCCCAGTGGCGCAGCCGCTGAGTGCTGCGCTGTGGAGCTGTCAGCAGTGGCGACGCGAGAGTTCGACGCCCGGCCGGGGAGAGTCCCACATGGTGCGGCAGACCTCTCCTGCCTCGCCCGCTGCTCCCCTCAGCAGTGTACTTCTGATCTGCCTGTTCCGCTCCCCACTCTGTCACTGGTGAACCCTCTCACCACCCCACGCCTCTGGCTTGTACCCCAGCTTGCAAAAAAAAAAAAAAAAAAAAAGAATTTAGAATCATGATCAAGGAAATCATGATAAAGGAAAAGAAATGTAAAAAACATTAACGATCTGAAGAACGAAATCGAGACCCTGAAGAAGGAAAATAAGAGCTTAAAGGAAGAACTAAAGATCTCCGGGAACAGCGATAAAAGCAGAATCGATGAAATGGAAGACCACATTAGCGATCTCGAAGATGCAAATATTAAAGATCAAAAAGGGAAAAGGAAATTGAAGCACGAAAAGAATGAAAAAACAATTCAAGATCTATCTGACACCATGAAAAAAGGAAACAAAAGAGTAATAGGAATTCCAGAAGGAGAGGAGAGGGACCAAGGAGCAGAGAAACTCTTTAAGGAGGTAACAGAAGAAAATTACCCGAGTATGACATTTTCCAGCATACAAGAAGCAAGAAGATCTCCAAATCAGCATGATCCCAGATGACCCACACCTAGACATATCATAGTTAAACTCACACAAATACAGGATAAGGAAAAAATATTGAAGATGGCAAGGGGGAAGAAACAAATAACTTATAAAGGAAAACCAATCAGGATGACATCTGACTTCTCTGAAGAAACGATAAGGGCAAGGAGAGGATAGGGAGACATAGTCAACCAACTCCAAGACAAAAAAATTCCAAACTAGAATACTTTATCCCACAAAGCTCTCTTTCCTCTATGAAGAAAGGATAAGGATCTTCCCAGACAAACAGTATCTTCAGAAATTTATCATAATTAAACCCCCACTACAAACAACACTACAAGAAGTCCTAAAACCAAAACCAACAAAGGAATGAAAAAGACTAGAATAAGACATGGAACAAAACCACAAAAAGACCAACAAAATGGCCAATATAGATGCTAACATATCAATATTAACTCTAAATGTAAACGGACTCAACTCATCAATAAAAAGGCACAGAGTAGCGAAATGGATCAAAACACAGAACCCAGGGCCTCCCCGGTGGCGCAGCGGTTGAGCGCTGCGCTGTGGAGCTGTCGGCAGCGGCGACGAGAGTTCGACGCCTGGCTGGGAGAATCCCACATGGTGTGGCAGACCGCTCCTGCCTCACCCGCTGCTCCCCTCAGCAGTGTACTTCTGATCTGCCTGTTCTGCTCCCCACTCTGTCTCTGGTGAACCCTCTCGCTGCCCCACGCCTCTGGCCTGTACCCCAGCTTGTATGTATAAATAAAATAAAATCTTAAAAAAAATTAAAAATAAAAAAAACAGACCCAACTTTCTGCTGTCTACGGGAAACACATTTATCCACAAAAGATAAACACAGACTGAAAGTAAAAGGCTGGAAAACAATCCTACAAGCAAATGGGCCTAAAAAGAAAGCAGGGACAGCTATAGTTATATCAGATAAAATAGACTTCAAACTAAAAAAGGTAAAAAGAGACATAGATGGTCACTACATCATGATAAAGGGGAAAATTCAGCAAGATGATATAACCCTCATCAACATATACTCCCCAAATGCAGGAGCACCAAAATATATAAGAAAATTATTATCAACTCTGAAAACAGACAGTAGGGAGAATACATATATAGTAGGAGACTTCAACACTCCATTACCACAAATGGACAGATCAACAAGGCAACAAATAAACAAGGACATTAAAGCTCTAAACAAAGACCTAGGCCACATGGGCTTAACAGATATCTATAGGGAACTGCACCCCCAAAAATCTGAATACACATTCTTCTCAAGTGCACACGGATCATACTCCAGGATTGATCACATACTAGGTCACAGAACAAACCTCAACAGATACACAAAGATTAAAATCATATCTATTATCTTCTCCGATCATAAAGCCATCAAACTAGAAATGCACCATGAAAAGAAAAAAGAAAAAAAGGAATCCTTTTACATCATGGAGACTGAAACCCACACTGCTCGAAGAACACTGGACTAATGAAGAGATCAATGTAGAAATTAAAAAATACCTAGAAATGAATAACAAAGAAGACACAACTTTCCAGAATGTTTGGGACACAGCAAAAGCAGTATTAAGAGGGAAATACATTGCAATACAGGCTCACATCAAGAAACAAGAAACAACTCAAAGAAACAATTTAATCGCCCACCTCAAAGAACAAGAAAAGGAACAAAGAGAAAAATCCAAAGGCCAGTACAAGAAAGGAAATAATAAAAATCAAAGAAGAAATAAATGAAATGGAAATCAAAAAAACAATACAGAAGATCAAAGAAACCAAAAGCTGGTTCTTCGAAAAAATAAACAAAATAGACAAACCTCTAGCAAGGCTCACAAAGAAAAAAAGGGAGAACACACAAATAAACAGGATAAGAAATGAAAGAGGAGAAATTACAACAGAAATAGCAGAAATCAAAAGAATAATCAGAGATTATTATAAACAGCTATATGGAAACAAGTTCAACAATCTAGAAGAAATGGATAAATTCCTGAAATTACACAGCACCCAAAAATAGGTAAAGAAAATATAGAACACCTAAACAGGCCAATCTCAAGCAACAAAATTGAAGCAGTAATCAAAACCCTTCCCAAAAACAAAAGCCCGGGACCAGACGGTTTCATAAATGAATCCTACCAAACATTCAAAAATGACCTAATCTCTATATTACACAAACTCTTTCAAAAAATTGAGAAAGAAGGAGTACTACCAAACACATTCTATGAAGCAAATATTACTCTAATACCAAAACCAGACAAAGACAACACAAAAAAAGAAAACTACAGACCAATCAGAAAAAAGAAAACTACAGACCAATCTCCCTAATGAATACTGATGCAAAAATATTTAACAAAATTTTGGCCAACAGGATTCAACAATGAATCCAAAAGATAATACACCACGACCAAGTGGGATTTATTCCAAGGACAAAGGACACAAGGATGGTTCAACATCCGAAAATCAATCAATGTAATCCAACACAACAAAGAGAAAAATAAAAAACATATGATAATATCAATAGATGCTGAGAAAGCATTCAACAAAGTGCAACATCCATTTATGATATAGGCCCTTCAAATACTTGAAATAGAAGGAACATTCCTTAACATAATAAAAGCCATATATGACAAACCCACAGCCAATATTATCCTCAACGGTGAGAAGCTGAAAGCCTTTCCCCTAAAATCAGGAACAAGACAAGGATGTCCACTCTCATCATTGCTTTTCAATATAACACTTGAAGTCCTAGCGAGAGCAATAGACAAGAGAAAGACATACAAGGAATCCAAATAGGGAAGGAAGAAATTAAACTGTCACTATTTGCAGATGATATGATTATATACATAGAGAACCCTAAAAACTCCATAGAAAAACTACTCAAAACTATAGACCAACTCAGTAACGTAGCAGGATACAAAATCAATGCACAAAAATCAGTAGCTTTTCTATATGCAAACACTCAGTCTGAAGAAGAAATTAAAAGAATTATCCCCTTCAAAATCGAAACCAAAAAAATCAAGTACCTGGGAATAAACCTAACAAAAGGGGTAAAGGACTTATACAAAGAAAACCACAAAACACTGTTAAAAGAAATAAAGGAAGACACAAAAAGATGGAAATTCATCCCCTGCTCATGAATTGGAAGAATCAACATCATCAAAATGGCCATCCTACCAAAAGCAATCTACAGATTCAATGCGATCCCGATAAAAATCTCAATGACATTCTTCAAAGAAATAGAACGGATATTGAAGGAATTCATATGGAACCACAAAAAACCTTGAATAGCTAAAGCTCTCCTGACTAAATAGAATATGAATGGAGGGATTACACTCCCTGTTTTCAAACTATACTACAAAGTCATTAATAATTAAAACAGCATGGTACTGGAGCAAAAACAGACACACAGATCAATGGAATCGAATAGAAAACCCAGAAATAAATCCACATACTTATGGACAACTAATCTTCGACAAAGGGCTAAGAATATGCAATGGAACAAGACTAGTTAGTTCAATAAATGGTTTTGGGAGAACTGGACTGCTACATACAAAAAAAAATTAAGCTAGACCACTACCTCACACCATGCACAAAAACCAACTCAAAATGGATAAAAGACCTGAATATAAGGCCTCAAACCATAGAGGTTATAGAAGAAAATATAGGCAAAACTCTACATGACATACATCTCAGCAAAATCTTTAAAGCACTTCCCCCATAGCGAAGGAAGTGAAAGAAAAAGATAAACAGCTGGACTACATCAAACTAAAAAGCTTCTGTACAGCAAAAGAGACATTAACCAAAACTAACAGACACCCTACTAATTGGGAGAAGATCTTTGCACACAATACAACCGATAAAGGACTAATAACAAAAATCTACAAAGAGCTCACACAACTCAACAAAAACAAAGTCAACAACCCAGTCAAAAAATGGGCAGAAGAGCTAAAAAGGCACTTCTCCAAAGAAGAAAAGAAAATGGCCAACAGGTATATGAAAAAATGTTCAACATCACTTATAATCAGGGAAATGCAAATTAAAACCACAATGAGATACCACCTCACGCCAGTGAGAATGGCGCACATTAAAAAAACAGGTAACAACAAATGTTGGCGAGGATG
>PVIJ01003007.1:11361-145014 GCA_004024925.1 Scalopus aquaticus | reverse complement strand
GTCTTTTACATTACTGTATATTCCCCGTAGGTTTCCCACCACCAATTCACCCATGTACCATCACCACAGTCCCTTGTGCTCCCCTCTCCCCCGTTCTGATCCCCAGTCCTCTCCCCTTTCTCACTGATTGTCACTCTTGTATTTAGTTCCCCTATATTCCTGTTATAAGTGAGACCATTTGATATTTTTCTTTTTCCTTTTGGCTTATTTCACTGAGCATGATCCCTTCTAGTTCCATCCATGCTGCTGCGAATTGCATGTGTTTATATTTTTTGATTGCTGAATAGTAATCCATTGTGTATATGTACCACATTTTCTTGATCCAGTCATCTATTTTGGGGCACCTGGGTTGTTTCCATACCTTCGCTATTGTAAATAGTGCTGCAATAAACATATGAGGCATGTATCCTTTTGAATTAGTGTTTTTGTGTCCTTTGGGTATATTCCCAAAAGTGGTATTGCTGGGTCGTATGGTAGCTACACTTTTATTAGTTTGAGGAAACGCCATACGGCTTTCCATAGTTGTTGGACCAGTTTGCATTCCCACCAGCAGTGTAGAAGCGTTCCTGTTTCTCCACACCCTCGCCAGCATTTGTTGTTGCCTGTTTCTTTAATGTGTGCCATTCTCACTGGTGTGAGGTGGTATCTCATTGTAGTTTTGATTTGCATTTCCCTGATTATAAGTGATGTTGAACATTTTTTCATGTACTTGTTGGCCATTTGCTTTTCTTCTTTGGAGAAGTGTCTTTTGGCTCTTCTGCTCATTTTTTAACTGGATTGTTGACTTTGTTTTTGTTGAGTTGTGTGAGCCCCTTGTAGATTTTAGTTATCAGTCCTTTATCAGTTGTATTGTGTGCAAAGATTTTCTCCCAATTAGTAGGGTGTCTGTTTGTTTTGATTATTGTCTCTTTTGCTGTACAGAAGCTTTTCAGTTTGATGTAGTCCCATCTGTTTATCTTTTCCTTGACTTCCTTCACTTTTTGGGATGTGTCTTTAAAGATTTTGCTGAGATGTATGTCATGTAGAGTTTTGCCTATATTTTCTTCTATAAATTTTATGGTTTCAGGTCTTACATCCAGGTCTTTTATCCATTTTGAGTTGGTTTTTGTGCATGGTGTGAGGTCGTAGTCTAGCTTCATTTTTTTGGTTGTAGCAATCCAGTTTTCCCAGCACCATTTATTGAACAAGCCAACCTTGTTCCATTGTATATTCTTCGCTCCTTTGTCAAACATTAGTTGTTCATAGGTATGTGGATTTATTTCTGGGTTTTCTATTCGATTCCATTGGTCTGTGCTTCTGTTTTGGTTCCAGTACCATGCTGTTTTAATTATTATGGCTTTGTAGTATAGTTTGAAATCTGGGCGTGTAATCCCTCTATTTTCTTTCTTTTTAGTCAGGAGAGCTTTGGCTATTCGAGGTTTATTGTGGTTCCATATGAATTTCATCCATGAAAGAATGTCATTGAGATTTTTATCGGAATAGCGTTGAATCTGTAAATTGCTTTTGGTAATATGGTCATTTTGATAATGTTAATTCTTCCAATCCATGAACATGGGATGTCTTTCCACTTTTTGTGTCCTCCTCTATTTATCTTAATAGAGACTTATAGTTTTCTTTGTATAAGTCCTTTCCCTCTTTTCTAAGGTTTATTCCCAGATATTTTTTGTTGTTGTTGTTTCAATTTTGTCCCCCTCCTTTCTTAAAGAGGCCAGTCCCATTGGATTAAGGCCCCACCATCAGGCCCTCATTTAACTTTTCCTCCTAAAGGCCCTCTCTCCGAATACAGTCACACTGAGGGGCAAGGCTTTAACATGAATTTGGAGGTGGGGGAAACACGATTCAGTGCATAACAAGATTTCTTTAAAAATTAAAATCATTCATGCAAAGTACTTAAACCTAGTCACGCTCAATGGTGTCTATTATTACTGTCATAGTTGCTGTTGTTTTTAGGAGTACTGAGTGCCACCTGACTGGCACAGCCAGGACTACTGCCTGGATCCCCCTCTGAAAGTTTTCTGAGTAGACGAGGGAAGGAAGACACAGTTCTGGGTGGCAATATCAGACCCAGACACGCACTGGAAAGAGCCCAGGAAGGTACCATATTTGACAGGAAGGAGGACCAGGTCACCAAAGCTGATGAAAAACAAAATTCATTGACTTATTCCATTAATATAATAACACCTGCCATTTATTTTGTACTGAGCACTTGTGTACATTATCTCTACTCTCCCAACAGCCCAGCAGGTGAGAAAATTGAGATACAGAGAAATGAAAAGACTTCTCCAAAGTTACAGTTACTAAATTCCAGAAACTTCACCTAATTTCAAGACTATGGATCCCATATCCACACATTTTTCCCCTGGTCTGGACTGTCTTGTGCACAAGCTCAGGGCTATGAATATAGTAACTGAAAGATCCAGAAAGAAAAGGTGGTCTCCAGCGACATGTTGTCAGTGGTGTCAGTGTATAGAGTCAGCTCTTGCAGCATTTTGAAGGGGCTAGAAAAGTTATCCATTTGCCCCTAAACACACTGAATGGAGAATTAGCATACGAATTTGGGGGAGATAAAGGGATTAAGGACATTGTGTTCCTTGGCTATTACTGCATGACAACAAATTCACTCCTGAATTCAGTGAGTCAAAACAATAATCACATTCTTTACCACGTGTTTGCAGGTCAGCTAGGTATTGGCTCAAAGGAACTTGGCTCGGCTATGGGCTCTGCCCCAAGCTGTAGGCCTGACTGCCGGTGGTTGCATGGTTCAGGTTTCCAATGTATGGTTCTGGACCTCAGGCAGTGGGGAAGCAGCTCCATGAAAGAAGCTCCTCTCCTAGAGGCAGGAGAAATGATGCCTCTTAAGGTCTAGGTGTAGAACTGGCCGTGGTGGTTGCCACCCACACCCCATTGGTCAAGCAAGTCATAGCCAGTAGGAAAATGTACTCTGCTGGCCTCCCTGGTGGCGCAATGGCTTAAATCTCAGCCTATAAAGCTATCCACAGCCACTGCAGCACAAGTTTGATCCCCGGCAAAGGAACTTCCCACGTGGTGCAGCAGACCTCTCCTGCCTCGCCTGCTGCTCCCCTGAGCAGTGTATTTCAGTCAATCTGCCTGTTCTGCTCCCCACTCTGTCTCTGGTGAATCCTCTCACCACCCCCCCCCACACACACACCTCTAGTTTACACCCCAGCTCTTGTATGCATAAATAAATAAATCTTTAAAAAAAAAAAAAGAAAATGTACTCTGCCTTTGGGGGATAGGGAGGCTGCAGTCACATGGCAAAGGGTGTGATTAAAGAATTGAGGGTAATGATTCCATCTACCAAAGATATTTTCTGAGTTGGGTGGGGATGGCTAGCATAGAGGGGGTGGAGTAGGTAGAGAGGATCTATAAAATCCCACTAACTTTCAAAAGATTTGCCAGAAAAACTTTGTCTATGAATAAAACACCACATTTCCCCATTTCTCCAACTGAGAAAATGAAAGACAAACCCTCCCACCCTCCCACTTTCTTTTTTCTTTCCCTTAAAAAGAATACAAAATTGTAGGATGCCAGAATATTAGGCAAGCCTGGCTAACGAGAGAGATTCCTCCAGTCTCAAGTTTCAACCTTTTATAAAGGGTAGTAAATGTCTGTGGAAAATGCATCCCTCTGTTCATGGTCTGAGTGCTATTAATGTTTTATCTACACCTTTATAATCTACAAACACACAGATACCAGCCCAACTGCTTGACAAGAAGAGTAAATGTGCTAGCTAAAAAAAAAAAAAAAAAAATGAAAGTCTTTAGAATGTAAATTTGAGAGGTTTGGGACCAGATTTTATTACAGAAAGTCAGGGTTGGCTTCCAGTGGCATCATGTTACTGGATTAGCTCTATTTCCATTTCGTTATTGGGATCAGCAGTTCTAATGATGAGACTGTTTTTGAACTAGAGAAATATAGTTACAGTGGAAAACTGATGGTCTGTCTTTTGAATAGTGATCTCTCCTGGTAGCAGCTTCTGTTTTCTGTCTTATTCAGACAAGCTCCTATTTGGTTCAACACCCAGGAAGTAACCATCCACCCTCTCTCCAGGGCCCCATGCAGAGTCTGGTACCTTCCTCCTGCCAAACTCTTATGAACTATATAGGAAAAGCTTCCATGGAGCACAGTGCACAGGTCAATACCCTGATGCCTTTTGCCACAAAGTTTAGGCACTCAGAGTTGTGCAACCCTGTATTCTCATCAGCAAGTAGTTCCAAGTTGCCTAGAATATGCCTTGCATTGCTGCCAGGCAATGGAAGGTAGCAACGGAAAAAATAATAACTATGTATATAGTTATTATATATATATAATATTTTGCACAGAAAATAATTACTATCTATTATATCTATCAATTCACTGGGTTAGAATCTGCTGTGACTTCAGTTGAACTACAACTAGGAAACTGGATGTTAAGGGTCAGGGGCTTATAAGAATGCAGACCCAAATTAGATAAAATAACTGTTTAGAAACAACTACCCTATAGCCTTTACCCTATTGTTTTGCCAAACCACACCTTACCTGCGCTTACTTTCCTTTTTTACTTTTCCTTTGAATTTTCAAAAATGCATCCTCATGGTCCAGAAAAAAAGCAGCGGCACAGATCAGAGAGGGAGGTGGTGATGAAGGCGCTTGGTGCCCACATTTTGCCAATGAAAGCTTGTATCCGACATCTACCACATTTACGGCTTTGATAGACTCACTGAACATGCCTGACCAACCTCAGATTCTGGTGGGGATTTTTTTTCCTTTGAGCATATGGATGGTGTTACAGTTTAAGAGGCCTCTAGTTAAGTTGAAAAAAAATTTAAGGTGTAGTACTTTTTATTATAACAAGGCCAAGTTACATTTTGTGTGTATACTATTAATACATTGTCTCTGGTTATTTAAAAAAAAATTAAGATAAATAAGCTTATTGCTTAAAATAGCAGTTCTCAAACTCTTAGGAGCAAAAAAATCTCATTAGGAATTGTTTAAAACCCAAATTTCAATAAAGTAGGCCCAGAAAACAGCCCCGGAATTCCCATTTTTAACCCTCTCTCCAGAATATATGGTTCATGGACAAGACTTTGAAAGGCACTGATTTAACCACCTCTGGGTTTTTGTTGTTTGTCTTATCCTATGCTGTTTGTATCATTGTCTGTTTCTGATGGCCAACTGTGCATTGTTGAGCCTTGCTTTTCAGAAGCACTTGGCTAAACCCTGGCTATATTCATTTCTTGTGCATTTCAGATGAGACAGATATCATCTGAGTTATAAAGAGGCAGAGATGAGACGCTTTATCCCAAGACTCATCAAACACTGGAGACCACTAGACCAGTGGTTCTCAAGCAGGAGTCACAAGGTCTAGAGACATTTTTGACTTTCACAGTCTCAGGGGGAGGCAGCAACAAAGCAGGATGCTCCTGCCTCTGGGGGGGTAGAGAAAAGGAGGCTGCCGAACATCTCCCCCATGCGCAATTCATGACAACAAAAGTTTCCAGTACAAAATGCTCAGTTAATGCCAAGGCTGAGAATCTCTCTCTTAGACCCTCCTAGTCTACAAAGGGAGCGTGCAGGCTTATGCTCCCTTCTCCATATGCTCAAAAGGTATATTGAACCCAGATAGTAGAGGGTGAATGTAGACACTTGTCCTTATTTAGAAGAATAGGAAAACTCACCTGTGCTTGTGAAACAATTCGTCCAAAGGAGATGAAGCCATAATACAATGAAAAATAAATAACTCTCAATAGATAAAAACATGCTGAATTTCAACAGAAAGGAAACAGCCTCTCTGCAGATTTGTGACTGTAATTAATTGATTTTAGCAAAAATTTTTAGCATGACTTCATTAAGGTGTGACCAGATATAACATGAATTGAAAAAAATAAAAGGGTAGCCCCTGCACTAAAATAAACTATTTTCTATGAGTGTAAATCATGTCTACTCAAGGTCCATTATGTAAAGTAGAGAGTGGTGAACTAAAAAATGGAGGCTCTCAGGCTACTGTTCATGGAAGAGGGGGGCCCTAGTCTCCTGATGAAGAAGAGGTGGGTGGGCTTCAGGAATCATGTAAGACAATATTTTAGTTTAGTCTTAAAAATAGATATGATTTTGATAAATCTTTGCTATTTAAGCTTAGATTCACGAGCAAAATATCATTGGTGGGCTTAGTCATACAACAAGAGTGATTTTCTATTGTCTTAGAAGCTTTTAAAGTTATGACTGGAAAGTTAAGAAAATGTGTACACTTTTATCCATCTGTCTATACACAGACATTCATCTAGATAGATGTGTTATCCAAATGATTCTATTTGTGTCCTTAAGGTACATGTGAAAACCATAAAATCTTACAATGCTAGAATATGATATGCCTTAAGGAAATTTTTGAAATGATACAACTGAATTCCAGATAATCACTTCATCACAGTCATTCAGTTTAGTGTCTACAACTCACGTTCCATGTTTCAATCAACACCCTTTTAGGGGTCTACTCAAATTTGTAAGTCAGAACCTGGCACCCAGGAAAGGTACAAAGTTTTCATGAGCAATGAAGAAGAAACTCCAAAGGTGTGATAATTTTAATTCACTAAATAAAGGTCAAATGAGCAATGAAATCTAAAATATTCTACTTGCCGTATTGAGCTGGTGACTGTGCTAATTCTATCATGCATTTCCTAGAAATTGGAGCTGGCTTTTAAAAAGGCTAAATAATTCATTTTGATGATAAACCCAAAAAATCATACAAATTAGTGTTTGGACTGTAATTATGTGTGACTTCAGCCACTGATTGTATTGTCTGAATTTTTTACAGAGTGCTTGTAGCTCTAGTGATTTGGGAGTTTGGGCCAAAGGGAAAAGTCATGTAAACACAATCTCTGTTTGACAATCACCTATGTGTAAAGCCTGATTAAAAAAAAAAAAAAACAACAACTATTTTAATGGCATATGTCTGACATATTAACAGCTTACTGAAAAAATCCCTAGTGCTGTCATGGTGAGAAGGGATGTTTTCAAATATACGATGGATGCATAGTTTATCAAAAAGAAAGTGAAATTCACCGAATGTCAAGTAAATTGAGCTGCATTTTATAAAACTGTAAGATAGATAAACAGCTGAGGATTTGTTTTCAAGTAAAGGACACACCAATAAAAACACACTAATATTTCGAGGACAATATTGCAGGAGAGTGTGTTTGTTTTTATGAAAAATTAATACCAACTGTATCATCTTATTGCTCATGGCAAAGAATGGATGAAGATTTTACAGTTTTAACCTTGTGTCCTAGGATAGAGAAAGTTAGAAATGAGCTAAACTTGAAGAAAGGTGTTATTAGTTATAATTAACCAAGTTCCCTTAGAACAAGAAAATTATCTCATCTTTTGTGTATTAGTCTCAATAAGTTAGACTGTGCTGTGGTAACAAATACCTCCCTAAATCTCAGGGGGTTAATGCAGAAAGGCTAATTTCTCAACTTCACGGACGTACGCTTGTGCAGGAGTCCTCCAGAAAAACTCAGGACTCAGTCTGTTTGCATCTTACAGGTATAGAAGCTGAAGCACATAGTTCAAGGTCACCATGGCGGCAGAGGAGAAAGCGTCAGGGAATTCATCTGCTTTTAAATGCTTCAGCCCATTGGCCGCCTACCTGCAAGAGGACTGAGAGACGTGGGGAAGCATATGGATATCCAGTGAGGAATAAATGTCTGTCCAACCATATGGCCCTAATCTGTCTCTGTCGAATGTGTGTTAGGAGAAGTTGAAGGCTAGTCTCATTCTCCAGCCCCATTTACATTTATTAGATTCTGATTAATGCCTACAGGAATGCTAGGAGCTGGTTAGTTCATATCCAATTTAGGAGGCTTTTTAACTTCATGGAGTGCTTTAAGTCCTGTCTCTTTTCTGAAGAGTCTCTTAACAGACATCAGTGTTTCTTAGTCTGCAGAAAGACCAGACTCAGACAAGCTACCTGGCTGTCAACTCCTGTGGGGCCTGCACATTTCCCAGCCTTGGAACAAGTACCTAGCTAGACCGCTATACGACTTGAATGTGCAAGTTTTCAAAAGGATTCTGAATTTACTTTGCAACATTACCTTCTATTGCTGGACAGGGTTTTGCTTGTGTTAATTTGATGATGTTTTCCAGAAACAATACCTGAGCTATGCAATTCTGCCTTCACACCTTGCAACCTCCTTAAAATGAGGATAGGTAGATTCTGGGGTTTGGATCTTCTCTTTTGTTCAAACATTGGTCAAAAAAAAGTTGTTGCTTTTTTTTTAACATGGAGAAATAGCCATATAATATTTTCCAACAGAGCTAGCCAAGAACATATCTTACGTGGGAAGTGTTGCATGTGTTACCATTTAGCACTGATATATCACTTAAACATGCGTGCAATTGCAAAGTGCTTTACCCAGTAGTGTGAACTCAGGCGTATGGCACTGGATAGGGTGTCTTTGAGTTCCCGCCAGCTTCCAAGTAATTTCATCATGTTGTGACCTTGATTAAGTCACTCAACAATTTTCTGCAGGGTTTTCACAAAGAGCCAAAAGTGTACAGAGATAACATATGTAAAATCCATGTTCTTTCAGGAAAGAGAGGTGTTACGTGAATTTAATAGTGAGGTGTGAGTACTTGGCTATGCACTTATATGATATTTGTCTTTAATGGGAAATGTTAACTCCATTCTGACAGTTAAAAAATGGGATTAGCAGATTTTACAGTGACTAGAATAGTTAAGACACATGAAACAAGAGTGGTCTTCTAGCATAACTTTTTCCATCACCCCATCCCTGAAATCCCTTATTAAACTTCCTAGTCTCTCTGATCATTTGTTTAAAAATGATGGATTTGTTTCAAGTTTGCTTAAATTATCTGCCTTTGTGTTTGCCAGCCAAGCTGGAAAATGCTCTTATTCCATTTTAACAGCTTATATAATTTTGTTTATTTACCTTGGGATTCCTCAAAATGTGACTTTCCTTATCTTGTGTTCTGGGCTCACTACACTAGAAATGCATAGTTGAGCAATACTTTCTAGGAAAGAAGAGTTTGAGGACCTTTTTCCTGGAAATATCAGTCCCTTGATAAGCAAAGACTTTTCCATTAAAATTGAATAGTAAAACCAAGACCAGGAGATCCTTTTGGCAATGTTTTCAGTGAGCTTAGTAAAGTTTCATTTCAAATGATAATGATTAAATTTTTGTTGATTTTTATAGGGTAACAATGCACAATTAAAACTCTTTTTTAAAATTAGCTATCTTTGTCAACTTAAACCTGGCATTTCTTTTTCTCTAACTCATCACACAACTGATCTCAAAATACCTAAAATAGCTCTTAACCTTAAAATACTTACTTAACTCATATGGCTTAGTTAAAAAATGTGTCCATTAAAGAAAGAAAGCATGCAATTTACACTAAATTGACCAAATAATATGTGAAAGGTAAGTTAGACCCATATCATGAAAAATACTGAAGACCATAGTGAAGAATTTGAAATGTGTTAAGTAGGAGATGGAGATCCTTTAAAGCTTTGAGGAAGAATATCTCATCTGTGATATATCAAAATAAACTTGCCATCATGAAGGATGAGCTGAAAAAATAGTAGAAAAGAGGAAAGAAGACCAGTTAAGAGGACATCATTTTTAATGACACCAAAACTAGTCCAGTAAAAACAAAGCGGAAGGAAAAGATTGAGAAATATTTCAAAGGTAAAATGCTCAGGTCTTAGCATGGGATGGAGGTTGTAGGGACCAAAAAGTGGAATTGATGGAGACATATGATTAATGAATGAAAGTGTGCTGGATCAATGGCAAAAGGCAAAACCAGCATTACTAGATTCCCTACCTCCCCTCAACTTCTTTTTGATGACAATACTGTTTGACTTTACAGAATCGTTGATCTGTCTTTTACAGCTATTAGGTAACCTTGGCTTCAACGACTGAATTTCAGGTCAGCTGATGCTAAAGGAAAGGAAGAGCAACAGTAAATTTTTGAAGCCTAATTTCTCCTTTATCTCAATAGCTTCAAGACTGAACTAAGAGTAGAACAGCAATGCAAGAACAACATGGGGTGCTGAACATTATGACTCTTCATTCTTTACAGTCTCTAAATATTGATACCTTGATGGCCAAAGAGTTACCTGAACACCTAAGATCTCAGGACCACAGAGGGATAGTTCCCAGGACAGAAGGGTTGCAACAAAGCATTCCAGAGTGCTAAGTTGTAGAGATATACTTGAATACATTCTTGATTACTATTTGAATTTGTATGTCACTACAAATTAGTTTGGCGTGACATTCATACATAAATAAGAACTTTACAATTTACACTTAACTGCAAGCAGTATCTGGGAAATCTTCTTGGACTATTGCTCAGGTGATCTATTTTACAAAGAGATAGATCATCTTACTTCAATGGATTAAGGTCACAGACATAATAATGGTTTATGATCATTTGAGAGACTTAGTAACTAAACTCTGAATATACTTTCTCATATATTTGGCTGAGAACAGCAACCGAACTTATTTCTGTCCTCCAGCATGATTATTCAAACCAAGCTTAAAAAACGACACACAAACATTACATTCCATTGTCTCCAAAACACACACCTACAACAGAAACTGCAAGAAGCTACTATAGAGATATGGCAGAATGTGCTAAATGGTCAGATCAAGGGTGCATGCCTTAATAATCAATGGGTCACAGGAAGAAAATCTCCCACTGCCTGAGTAATTGAATACTACTCTATCAGATTTATCTCTCCTATATCCATACAAGGATTTTTCACAATAACCAAGACATGGACCCAACACAAATGCCCACAAAAAGATGAATGGATAAGAAAAATTGTGGGATACAGACTCAATGAACTACTGCTCAGCTATTAGAAAAATGAAATAGTGTCTCTTGGAATAAAATGGGTGAATTTTGAGGTGATTGTGCTCAGAGTAATAAGTCAGAAAATGAAATACAGTTACTGGATGGTTTCACTCTTGTGGAATATAAATGACTAAAGAAAACAAGCCAGAAAAACAAAAGGAATAATGCTTAGACTGTATAGACATTACCCTGGTTACCAGAAGGAAGGGGTGGGAGAGGATAGAAGAGAGTAGGGGAGGGAGAGTGACAGGTTTGTGGCAGTGGAGCTTTGGTGGAGGGCAAGCAAGTGAGGCACATTCACACATGGAGGTGTGAAACTGTACTCCTGAAGTTAGATGTTTATGTAAAATAGTGGTCAATCAATAAAACTTTTTAAAAAAGAATATGGTTTTATCAAGGAGCTGGAACTGGAGTGAGGCCCTCAAGGAAAGTAGCTCCTGAGTGAATAAAGAAGAGGCAGTATTTCGGAAATGAGAATCATGATCTCAAGCAAGAAATCATTTCTATTGGTCAGGCAGACAGAACATCTAACTCAGCTGGCACAAGATGAGGAGTTGATTGGCTCATGTCACTAAAAAGTACAAGCGTCCTTCATTAGAGACTTAAATGCCACCACCAGTCCCCTTTCTCCCTTAATCTCTCAACTCTACTTTTCTCTGTGCTGCCTTCGTATTTAAGAATACTCCCAGTTGATTCATCTCAGTAGTGCTTCCCATTCAACCACCTTGGTTTATCTACCCATGCCTCAACCAGTCTCTGTGGTCAGGAGGTTAAAATATACTGATTGATCGAGCTTGGGTTACATGTTCCCCAGGGATCCAGGGGATGTGGCCAAAAATAATTGGCTATTGGATGTTATTGAAAAGACAAAAAAAGAGCTGTCCGCTATAGCATTAATGCACCAGGATGTTATATAGACCAATTTGAAACCAACAGAAAGTATCTTATTGGATTCATGAAAAATATGGTAGGAGGAATTACTGAGGTAAAATCAATAATGTAAGTGGTATGGATTTTTGTTTCAAAACATGGGAAGGTTTTTAAACAGGACAATGCCACTTGGGTTCAAATGACACTAATTTCAACTACCAACTAAAATTGCCCCTACTTTCAGTGAGAAGAAGATTTGTCTAATGCTTTAAGGCTATATGTTTATGGAAAAGTTAGAAATATATTTAAATATATATTTATAAAAGAAAATTTTTGAAATAAATTAAGGTTATATGATTATGCAAAAGTCATGTTCAATTGAAAGTATTCATATACAGATAGATATATTCTATCTATGAAATTTTATAAAAGTCAGAGAAGACTTGATCCTTCTGGTATTAATTCTACTAAGTTGTAGCTGACATTAGTTGACATGAATGAAAGGTGACGTTAAGTCAAGAGCAGCCTCACATTTCCTTAAATTCATCTACACATTTTTGTGTCCCTCTTTCTACATACAAGACATTCAAGTCATCTTAGCTTGCATCCAGAGGGAAATACAGATTTGGTCCCTTGCATCTGACTAATATAATTATGGAATAACAGAAAACTGATATATACCTTCTTCACTGAAGCCTAAGTCTATATCAAGTAGTGTGCTAAGCAATGTAGTACTCTGCCAGATGACTATTATTGTCCCCATTTTACAGAGGGGTAAACTGAGGCTCAAAGGTTTTTAAAGAAAGTGCCACCAAGAAACATAACTAGCTAGTGTCAAGGATGTAGAATTGAAAGCCAGTCTGTTCAAATTCACTATACTGTCATCTATGCTGGTTGCTTTTCCACGACTAACTTTGCTAATAGCATTGTTTACAAGGTCTCTGACTAGAGTTCCAATTTAAACAAAGTTTTATTCTTGATGGAATTACTTGTCAGGACTGAGTATTTGGTTTGCCAAAAGCAGTAGCTGTTCTAATCATGGGAACTTAAAATCACATACACACACACACTCTCTCTCTCTCTCTCTCTCTCTCTCTCGCTCTCTCTCTCTCTCTCTCTCTCTCTCTCTCCCCTCCCCGCCCCAAGGACAGAGAGAGACAAAGACAGAGAAAAAGAAAAGTACCCCCACTGTACTATTTAGATATAACTCTACCTTTTATAAATTAAGTGTAATCTTAGATTCCCCAGGAATTTTCTGTATTTAAAAAAATATTGAAATGGATGACGGGTGCCTTGGCACTGGGTGTGGTGTAGTTACTTACATTTGTGGAGGTGTGAGTTGTGATCCTATACCTCTGGATCACATACAATATTATAAACCAGTGCTGCCTGAATTAATAAAAAATATTTATAAAATAAATATTTATAAAATAAAAATAAAAATTTTAATGTGTCTACTTTATTATCTGTTGTTCATTGCTTCAGACATGAATACAGAAGAGAAGTCCTAAAGCTTTATCTCCATGCATTTTGAATTAAAAAAAAACATGTGATCAGTGTGCAGCTCCAGAAAGGAATAAATAGCCAAAATGTTAAATATGTTATCTGAAATCTAATGTTGTTGTTGTTTTAAACTTTAAGCTCTCCTAAACATGAAAGATGAATGCTGGCTTAGAACATAGCTAAGGTACATCTGGTCACCTTGGGTGATATTTTTTTTCTAAATCCTTCCTCCATACCAGAAACCTCCCACTTGATAATTCTGATTTCTGATGTGGTTGAATGTATTTGACCACAATTACCCTTGAGGCTTATAAAAGAGGCAGTTAGCCTCTGACCAACTCTGACTAACATATATGGAGAGAACCCCATTAAATAAACATACTTCAAGTTGTTTGCCCAGTAATGGATATTTAACCCACCCCCCACCCTTCCCTAATGCCAACACAAGTGGCATTTGAAGAGAAAAGCAAATTCCATTTTGATTCCAAAGCTTGGTCTGATGCACTTTGACTAACATGCCACATTTGAGAGAGCAGCTTCATCATAGCAATCTCAGCAGCTCTTGAGTTAGCCATTATCCGACTAATGCAACAATTATTTCAATCCACACAGAAAAGACAAAGGCTGCTGTAGCCACCTAACAGGAGAAGAGTTATAATATACACACCGTGGATACCAATAGCTAGAAACAATACTTTTAAAAAAGAAACGCCAGCCTTCCTTTATCCCTTTGCCCTACCTAATCAGAAAATCATACTCTTTAAATTTGAAAAGGTAGTGCACAGCAAAAAGCTGAAAATTTGCTATAGCACAGACCCAATGGTTCTCCTTAAATGAATTCACCCTAAATAAATTATCAAAGATGCACATCAAGGTTTAACTATAAGGATGTTCATTCATTAGTGAAAAATTGTAAAGGACCCAAATAGACAACAATAGATATAACCATTTTCTATTACTGTTATAACACATTACAACAGACTCAGTGGCTGAACACCAAGCAAATTTATAATTTCCCGGTTCAGTAGATCAGGAGTCCAGCCGCTGATTTCTCTACTTGGAGTCTCGCTGAACTAAAATCAAGATGTCTACAAGGCTGCAGTCCCTTATCGACGTTGTAGATGAGCACAGGTCTCTGTTCCTTTGTGGCAATAGGACTGAAGTTGCCATTTTCTTTCTGTCTCTCAACTAAGGGGCATTCTCAGATTCTATAGGCCACGTGCTTTTCTTGGTTCATGGGCCCACATTTTTCACCTTTAAAGCTAACAGCAGTAGGACCAGGCCTTCCCACATAACATCTTTGTGAGCTAAGCTTCTGCCTCCTTCTTGCACTACTATGAAGGGCCTAGGTGATTCCACTGGACCCACCCAATCATCCAAGATAATCTCTCTGTACAAGAGTTAGTAGCCTTAACTCCATGTACAAAATTCCTTTTGTCATTTAACTTAATATAGTTGGCATTTCAGGGATAAGGTCATATTGAGCTTTAGGGACTCACCAAAATAGATTATCCCTTAAGTAAAGTGTGGAACCTTCATGGCATATATAAATAAAAAGCATATAAATAAAAGTAATGGTATTGAAAATATTTAATAACATAAGAAATTCTTAAGTGAAATATCACATCGAATAACATTAAAATAACGACAAAAAGATATCCCAGTGAGATGGGAATGATTTTATCCCATTTTGTGTAGAATAAAATGATTTATAGTTTAATGTGTCTATATATCTGTAATTGTTTTGACATTGATTCAATGTTTTATTTATCTATTCAGGTACAAAGATGCTACCCAAAAATGTTGAGTGGTTATTTGATATTCTGGGCAATTTGTTTTATATTAGTATGTATTTTTTAATTTACCTACCACATAAAATTTAAAAATTAAACATTTCTCTTACAAGTTAAATGCAGTAGAGAGTCTTTTGGTCAGCTGGTTGACTCACCCAAAAAACCCCCAAATCTGTTTCGCCTACATACACTGATATTCTTATCCTCATGGGACTGAACTCTGTTCCCACGTGACAACCCCAATCCCAGGAAGCCTGCCCTAATTCTGAGAAATCCAATATCTCTAACCCAGTGGCCCTTTAGCTATTAAACTAAGTTACAAGAGGAAAACCTCACTGACTTTCTACAGCTGCAATAATATATTGCTGTTTCATGTCATCTCTAAGAAATTTTCTGACATGGTGCAGCCTGGGACATCCATATGTCAATGCTGGGTTTGGTTTAAATTTCAGATAGCTAAAAATAAGTCTTTCTCCTCCTTTTGGTTTTAAAGTGTAAGCAGATCGAGCTTTTGATGTACAAAGCTTATAAACGAAACAATTTGCTGTCCCCACCCAAAAACAGCTAATGCAACTTCAGAAAGAAGGGTCTTTCTTTAACAGTTTACTCTACGTTCTAACTGTGGTTTCCGTAAGAACATACTGTATACAAACTTTGTTCCTAAGGTTATTTCTGTTGGTGCCAAATTGACTTCAATTCACAAAAATCATGTGGTACATTCCCATGTAACTTGGATGTTTTGTTCTAAAGAAAACAGAAGGACTTTTTTCCCTTTCAACAACCATTCCTGTTTATGGAAGATCCGCTTTTACCCTCGGGCTCCTACTTAGAATCAATCACCAAACGTGGGTTTATTCTTAGACAACCTAGCAAAGATTTGGCCCCTACCTGAGACTGGACTGTAGACTATATTTTATTAGTAACAGATTGGTGGGGCACCTTATATGCTTAAAATGTATGAATTGTCCTGCCCAAATCCTGGGGTATCCAAATCCTTGAGTCTGAATCTTTTCTCTGACCTTCATTACTTGTGTTTCCATGGGCCAGGTATTTAACTCTGTATGTTCCAACTTGCAAAATGAGAATAATATAACCTACATCCAAGGACTGTTGTGAGATTTAAATGGATTAAACCTATAAAGCACTTGGAACATTATTACATGCCAGTAAAAGCACTTGTCAGAGAACCATGTAAAGGAGACAGCAGCACTCTTTACACTTTTAACAATAAAAGAGATGGGGAGGGACAGAGTGGAGTGAAGAAGGTGGAAAGAAGGAAGGAAAGAAGGAAAGAAGGAAGGAAGGAAGGAAGGAAGGAAGGAAGGAAGGAAGGAAGGAAGGAAGGAAAGGAGGGAGAGAGGGAAGAAAGAAGGGAGGAAGCTGATATTTTGAAAGAATCATGACCATTTACAACGAGTGTAGGAAGCTAAAGTTCTGCTAAGTAGCCAGGTATCATCCTGTCTCAGGGTCTTTGAATTGACCTTTTCCTCAACCATGTGCTTCTTCATCAAAATATCTTATGGTCCATTCTCTTACTTCCTCATTACTTGCAGTAATAACAATTTCACCATGAAGCTCATGCTGATCACACAGTTAAAATCAAACCACCCCCAGTCTGTGTCTCCCCATTCCCATCATCTGTTTGCTTCTACTTCATGTTAACATTCTTCATAATTTATCATGTTTTCTATTGTATAAATTCCAGGAGGGCAGTGAATTTTTGTTTCTTGCTGTTATGTCCACAGCACCTAGACTTGCACCTGATATATAATGATTATATATCAATGCTATATAAATATTTGTTCAATGGATGGATGACTGCCGTCCTTCAAGAGTGGACATTTGGTCTGTAAAGGAGGGGCGAATATCACAAAGTTTCAATTCAGAGCTCCCAAAACCACCTGCCGAAAATCTCAATGGGAACTCTACATCATGTAAGTCTTTTCCCTGAGAAGGGAACAAGTGGAGGTTCTAAAGAAAGTGGAAAGGCAGAAGAGTAGCCTAAGTGTCTGCAACCTATGTTCCAGTTCCATTGCTGCCACTAACAGTCAAACTGTTTCCACTTTCTTGCATTTAAAACAACTGTGAAGTGATTGGTCAAGGTTCATGTGGATGTAAAACATCCTTGTTAATGTGGGTAGAATGGGGTATAAGTCTTTGGTTCAACATTTATTTAACAACCATATGTTCTTACTGCTTCTGGCATGACCTGATTGAAGTCAGCAATGAAAGTTACATATTCCATTTTGTTTAGAGAAAAATGGTGACTTATACAGAAAGATTGTGTCAGGAATCCCAAAGAGTGTTAATTATTGTTTTGTATAAGATTTATCAAGAAACCCATAACAGAACTTGCCCAATTTGATCCAGTGACTGACAAGTAGAAAAATATAATGACTTTTGCATTACATTTGGCTTAAAAACTATTGGACACATTTTTCAGCTGGAAAAAATAAATGTGTCTCTTCCTGTCCTTAACAGAAGTACAGTGCTGGTTTATAAGCAATGGTGTCAGAAAGGGGGCCGATGACACTTAGCATAGAAAAGCTATACACATCTTTGGACAGAAGGCAAAGTTCACATTGCTTCCTGGTCAGCTTTCAGCCACTACAGCAATATTACTATTTCTGCTTCCTGTCTGGGTTTTCTGGTCTGTTCTGGGAAATGGAAGGCCCACAGGAGAGCTAGATTTTATCTTCTTTCTTCATCTCCCCCTTGAGATATAGTGATGATTTGGCATAAATTTCCTAATGCAGAAGCCCTTTATAAGATTTCTATGAATTCATAAGTTGAACACACTTTTGGGTAGTACTTATATTACTTAGGGTCTAGTCTAAGTTGCTCTATAATAAAGATACTCAGAACAGCACCAGCTTTAATAAGAAAGAAATTTATTCTTTCTCAAGCAATGGTCCAGAGATTACTTAAGGAAGGAAAGCCACTCAGCTGAGTTCAAGGTGACTGGTCCAGCCCCTGCCATGGCGTCTGTATCCCAGGAACCCCAGACAGCAGCAGGAGGGCAATGGCTGGCAGACTTCATGTAAAATGCCTTATAAAGGCACAGTGCAGCAGTGCCTCATCTTGCCTACTCACATCCCATTACCTATAATGTGTTGCACTGCACAACTGGCTAGAAGAGAGACTACTTAAAATTGAAGTTGTTACCTGCACTGGCATTGATCTAAGTACCAAATTATTTTACTACTATCCTCTCCGTAAAGTAAGGACAGAACAGATGTAGGAGGACAACCAGCATTTTCCAGCAGACCCCTTCTCCTGTCTATCAAACACTCACTCACATTCACACCCTTCTTCCCACAAAGGGAACACACTCACTCCACCCCTGCAGAGTTCAACCCAAATACCTCCTCTAATTATTGCATCTGGCTCCAGGGCTGGGCTCTCCAGGGAGACACAGTCTTTGCCATCAAGTCTGGATGTGGCTCCTCAGGGCTGATGGAGTGTTATCTGCCCTTTTCTTATATGCAAACACCCTCTACACACAAAGGCGGAGCAGGAACAAATGAACTGCAATTTGAAACTCCCATTAGGCAATGGGAAGATGGGAAAATGCAGCAGTCACTTGTCCATAGCAATTACCAAAGTTCCCCTCCGTGACAAGAAATTGCCTTGATTTGATCCTGCTCTGTCCAAGGACAAGTTCTTCCTTCCCATTATTCTCACTGTCATACCTGAAGTAAGTGGTAAAGAACTCACTTCCTTGGGAGCTGTATAGTTTTTATAATTTGATTCCTGCTTGGAGCATATTTGGGAGATTGAGTTTGTTTGGAGATGGAGAAATTACAGGCATTTGGCTATTTGGTTCCTGCTGATTCATGTGTGTGTAACTACAGCCAAAGGACTCATCCAGAGCTGCGGTTTGCTTAACTGATCTTATATTTACTTAATTTTACTCCACCCATGTCCCTCTCTCCTTCCTTGGGATCTTCTGAGACAATAGGTTTGAGTGGTAAGGCAATACCCCTAATCTGAGTATCTGAGTTTTGCTTCTGCTTTAGCTCTGGGCAAGAAGTCTTAATGGGAAATGATTGGGGAGGTCTTGCAGCTATGATATTATCACCTGCTAAAGCTGCTTCTTTAGAATGTGTCACCAGATATACACACATATATACATATATATGTATATATGTGTGTATGTATGTATGTATGTATATGTATATTACATCATTGGTCAGTTTTGTACTATGTATGCTTGTATGCTTTCTCCTTTCAGGTCTATTCCCCATAAAATTCCCACCATCAATTCAACTGTGTTGAATTGTCCCTTGTGCTCTTCTCTCCCTTGTTTTGATCCCTCTACCTCCCACTCCCTTGCAGAATGTCTCTGATTTATAGTTGCCTGCTAATTTTGTTTTTTAATTTATTATTATTTTTAGTTTTTTTTTTTTTTTCAAATCCCTTATTTGGTTCCCCTATATTGTGCCTGTGAGTGAAACTATCCAATATTTTTCTTTTTCCATCTGGCTTATTTCACTGAGCATAATCCCTTCTAGCTCCATCCATGTTGCTGCAAATGGCATGAGTTTATCTTTTTTGATTGCTGAATAGTATTCCATTGTGTACATGTACCACATCTGCTTTATCCAGTCATCTATTTTTGTGCATTTGGGCTGTTTCCATATCTTATCTGTTGTAAATAGTGTTGCAATAAATATAGGGGTGCAGGCTTCCCTTTGAATTAATGTTTTTGTGTCCTTTGGGTAGACTCCTAGGAGTGGAATTGCTGGTCATGTGGTAGCTCCATTTTTAGTACTTTGAGGAAACACCATACAGCTTTTCATAGTGGTTGGATCAGTTTGCATTCCCACCATCAGTGTAGGAGAGTTCCTTTTTCTCCATATCCTCACCAACATTTGTTGTTGTTAGTTTTTTTTTAAATATGTGCTATTCTCACTGGTGCTAGGTGGTACTTCATTGTGGTTTTGATTTCAATTGTCCTGATTACAAGTGATGTTGAACATTTTTTCATATACCTGTTGGCCATTTGCATTTACTCTTTGGAGAAGTGTCTTTTTACCTCTTCTGCCCATTTTTTGATTGGATTGTTTACTTTGATTTTGTTGAGTCAGATGAGCTCGTTGTAGATCTTTGTGATCAGTCTCTTATTAGTTGTATTGTATGCAAAATTTTCTCCCAATCAGTAGGGTGTCTCTTTGTTAGAATATGTCACCTCTTATAATTGGCATGAGGTTATCAATCTGAAAATGGAAAAAGGTTTTGAGAACACATAAATGTTCTGAATGGTCTCAACCAATTTTACTCAGGTTTCTACATCTAGCACCATGCATTTTGCCTCCCCAAATTTCACTAATCTTTTCCAATTATTTTTCATGACATAAAAGATCTCCAGACTTCCAACTTGCAGTGTTTTCTTGCTTACTGACACCCAACCACTAAGTCACTTAGTTGGGGATTCTACTACGGCATCACCCCACTTCTGACAGCAACTCCTGTATTAGGTATGATACAGCATACACTGCAGTCACAAAGAAATTCCAAGTGCAGTGACTTAACCATTTATTATATTTCAATGATTTTAAGATACAAATTTTCACTTTTGAACAACTCTGAAATGGGAATGTGTCTTATAATCAGTAACATCCTACCATTGTGTCATATCTTAATTGGTTATCTGTGTTTTTCTTTTTTCTTCTTGAGGTTATATAAAATAACTGTTTCTGCAATTTATGACAACTCAGAATTGATTTTTCTCATATGTTTCCCTCACATTTTAATAGTCCAGATACAGAGAATGTAGGACTGGTAGGGCAGCTCTTTCATCAACGTAGACTCTGAATTGGGTGCAAGATGGATGCACCAACTCTTGTATCATTGATTAGTCCCCAAAATGGGGAAAGAGTTAAGGAAACGAATGTACATTCCTTTTAAAAGCACAGCATAAAAGTAATAGAGTTGGCCCTTGAATAACAAGGATCCAAGGATCCTTTTGCACATGGACTTTCTTGTAAACTTACGGTGCAAGTAAACAGTACAGGACTGTAAATATTTTCTCTTCCTTGTGATTTTCTTCATAACATTCTCTTTTCTCTATTTTACTTTATTGTAAGAATACAGTATATAATACATACAACATACAAAATAAGTGTTAAGCCACTGTTTATATTATCAGTAAGGCATGCTGTCATCAGAGGCTATCGTAGTCCAGTTTCTGGGGAATCAGAAGTTATATGTGGGTTTTCTACTGCACAAGAGGGTCAGCATCCCAACCATGTCATGGTTCAATGGTACATACCATTTATACCATATCCAACAGCCATCATAAGTCATGTGTTCATACATCACCTCACACAAGGGTCGGAAATACATTGTCTACCTGGATGATGCTGTCCCAGTAAATCTCAGCAAGTTTTTCATGATAGGAAAGAGAATGAATGGATATGAGTAATCAACAGCCTTTTCCATACCTCCAGAGAAAGTGGGGTTCAGAACTCCATAGAGCTGAGTGTTGTCTTAACACTCTGTGAGTCATTTTGAGAATAAGTCCATAAAATGAAATTTATTTTCTGCCTTGTTAGCCTCTCACAATACAATCTTCTATATTTATGTACCAGTTTCCTCACCAAGGTCTTTAACAGGATGACCACCATCCATGCATCAATGAAGGTATCTGCTTCCTTGTAAAATCCATAGAGTTTTTCCGTAGGTGCCTGTAATTAGGTATTGATGAGCCCCCAGCTTTAGGAGGCAGCCATTTATCTTTCCCCTTTCTACCTGGTGCCTACACCAATTATTCATATTCTCCTTCCTGGTGTCGGGGTATCTGCTATTTGTATTCTCTTTATCCACATTTTATTTGAACTGAAAGCACGTCTGCCAGTGCGGGCACTAATATGTACAATATCCCTTGGGGGTGGGGCAGGCGGCGCTGATAATATCAATGACTTCTGGCTTTCTCGGCATCTGCATCTCGGTCCCACACTTGGGAGTTCGAAATGGGACAGATCTCAGACCCTGCCAGCATCCTGGCACAAACCCGGTGGGTCCCAGCATGACTCCGGCAATGATGTGTGACTCTGGGCATCTGGGGATTGGTGAGAGTGGGGTAGCCTCTTGCCACTCATTGTCAGCCTTCGGGTTTGGGTCGGTTCCTGTAAGTTTGGGTCAGTTCCTGTAATGGCTGAATCACA
Source organism: Scalopus aquaticus (assembly GCA_004024925.1). Lineage (NCBI taxonomy): Eukaryota > Metazoa > Chordata > Mammalia > Eulipotyphla > Talpidae > Scalopus > Scalopus aquaticus. Next base: position 122,804 of record PVIJ01003007.1, on the reverse strand, counting down.
GGAGCAACAGCCCCTTTTAATAAGAAATAGTCTTTTAGGTTTTGCTTTCATGGAATTATACGTAAATGCCTCATATGGTCAAGTGAAAGAAGCGCTGCACGCCTATATTTAAATGCTGCAAGTAATTCCTGCTCCCCCCTAACTCTATCCAGATGTGGATACTCTGTGCCCATGAAAATTAGATGGCTTTCTTTCTTTTTGGTCTTGTTGAGAATCTGCACTCTGACTCACACAGAAAAAAAAATGGAAAGAATGTGCGGCAACTACACGCAAGACATGCTATTTTAATAGTACACGCTCTGTTGAAGGGAAAATCAGTGCTTTTGTGCAGCAAACAACAGCATTTGCATTTTGAAGGGCTAGACACTATGGCTCAGTGAGAACCCCGCCAAAGATGGCCTTCCTTTTGGATGTGAGCTATTCCCATAGTGGGATCTCTGGTTTGGGTTCTAGTATTCTTGACTAGGAGCCACATCTGTTCTCTGCCCCCAGCCTTGCTGCAGTGACTGTCTAAAAGAGAAGAATTATTTTGAGATAATGGGCCCTCTGTAGTGCCTACAGCATTTTCCATTCTATTCCTCTCTCTCAAGTAGTGAACTGCAGGCAGGCAAATGTGGGCACCAAAAACTCTGAACACAAAAAGCAATTCACATTACCCATCGTGTTTTGTGTTCCAAAGAGTGTCTCATTTAAAACACGTCCCACTAAAGACCCATTTCAGTAAATTGGCCTCTTACAAAATGGAAAAAATAAAGAAGAGAAGGAAAAAAGACAGCCCATCTCCTTTCTGCTCTTCTTGAGACATGTACTGATGGCTTTTTGAAAAAGTTTGTTCTGTGACGGACAAAATCAAATTAATCTGCTGTCCACCTTCACCCCATATTCACTCTTCCTCCTCTCTGACATGGGGATGGGGGGTGTCAGAACAAAGACCCACAGTCACAGACGGTGCTGGAGCCTGGAGGTGCCAAGGTAATAACACTGCCTTTTCACAGGATGAAGTCGGAGCAGCTCAGAGGTTGAAATTGCCCCCTGGCCCGCATCTCCAGGTCTGCCCTAGTTAGCATCTGTGGCATTTGACATGGGTGTTTATTTACCCCAAGCCAAATGTGAGAATAAGTAAAGTCAACCGTAAGTGCCTTAGAACAGTAAGACCACATTATGCTGACTGAGTTTTACAGTCTGCAGACTTCTTTCTTATGCAATATCACCTTTGATCCTTGCAGCCATCCCATGAAGTAAGCAGGGCAAGTTTACAATTCAAGTTTTCCAGAGGAAGAAAATGCAACACAGGGTGGAGTGTTAACTCCTCCCAAGATGTCCAAGCTCATAATGAGACAAAACAGGAACTGAACCCAGGGCTTCTGGTCTCCAGCCCCAAATTATTTTCACCACAATTTAACCCATCCCTCCAGACTCACTGTCTCCACCTTCTGATTATCTAACTCCTTAGTTGTCCCAGAGGTGGGAATTTGGGGTCTGGTACCCATTTGGGAACAAGTTGCCTAACTGTCCCATCTGCCTAGCGGGCAGGACTGCCAGGGAGCCAGGACTGCTCAACCCCACGCTCCCCTTCAGGCAGTAAACACGATTCTCAGGCAACATGTGTTGTTGCCAGAAGACACCTTCTCAACTGCTTTCAGAAAGGTGAAGAATCTGAAGGTTCGAGCCTTTGATGAGACACACAGGAATTCGTTAGCAGCCCTGTCCTAGAAGGCACTGTTAGTGGGCAAGGAGAGGGGCACCCCATCTCTCTCCGCTTAGCTTCCTACTCTTTCTCCAGTCTTCTCTCTCTCTGCTTCCTCTCCTAGTCTTTCCTCACTTCACCTCCCCGCCCAGATCCACCCTTCCTTAGGGTGTGGCAGGGAACCTGGGGCCTCCCCTTTCCCTGGGGACTACCCCATTACAATGCTGGTGACTTCTCCTCCCAGCGCCCAAAGCGCTGAGAACATTTCTTTCAGGCTCAGAGAACAGCCCACCCACAGGCCGGATTACAGTCCTGTGAGACTATGTGACCACTTTTTTGAGGGGAGGGGAGACAGGTTGAGGAAGAAGGAGAAAAATAAGAGACTAGCCCATGATTTTTTACTTCCCAATGACCTGTAGTTCTTAGCGATTGTTCATTTTAATGACTGAGTCACTTCTCCAAAAGGAGGACTGATGGCTATATTTTTACCTAACTCCGTGCCCTGGATGCTCTCCTGCTCAAAATAAAATAAAGCTTCTGTTCTCTATGCTTCTGATGCTAAAGCAAGACTGGTTCAATCTCTGTATGTTAGGCCAAGTGTGGGACAATGTATCAAAATCCTTAAAAATGTTCATGTCCTTCACCCAGAAATTTACTTTGAGGAATTTTAGCTTAAGAAAACCATCAGAGGGCCTCCCTGGTGGCTCAGCGGTTAAGTGCTTCTCTGTGGAGCTGTCGGCAGCGGCGGCGATGCAAGTTCGATGCCCAGCCGGGGAGATTCCCACATGGTGCAGCAGACCTCTCCTGTCTCGCCCGCTGCTCCCCTCTGCAGTGTGTTTCCGTCCATCTGCCTGTTCTGCTCCCCACTCTGTCTCTGGTGAACCCTATCACTGCCATGCATCTGGCCTGTACCCCAGCTTGTATGCATAAATAAATAAATCTTAAAAAAAAAAAAAGAAAACCATCAGGGAGGGGCCTCCCTGGGGGCGCAATGGGTTAAGACTCAACCCTATGATGCTATCCACAGTCAGTGCAGCACGAGTTTGATACCCACCCAGGGAGATTCCCACATGGCGCATCAGACCTCTCCTGCCTCACCTGATGCTCCCCTCAGCGGTGTCTTTCAGTCCATCAACCTGTTCTGCTCCCCAGTCTGTCTCTGGTGAATCCTCTCACCACCCCCATACCTGTGACCTACAGCCCAGCCTGTAGGCATAAATAAATAAATCTTTAAAAAAAGAAAGAAAGAAAGAAAAGAAAGCCATCAGGGAAATAACTTAATTTAACAATAATGAGTTCATCATAGAGGACTGTCATCTGGCCGTGCTGCACGTACTACTGGGATCCGGGCCAGAGAGGATATTGGGCACACTGGCAGAACTGGCTACAAGAGAACTGAACTGGGTTTACTGTTGGGGGTTAGAGAGAGCTGGGCTTGTCTGGGTGCTGTAGAATGTTGCAAAAGTCCAGGTTCAGGGCAGGGGTGAGAAGAGGTATGTGAATAATCTAAAAGCATCCTGGGAAGCAGTTCCACCAGAGGGAAGAAACCAGGCAGGTTAAGTTTGGCTTGATGTGAGAAGGACTAGAGATGCTGGGGCAGGATGAAGATTATTATCTGACATCTGTCTCCACCCTACACCCTAGAGGCCTGTCTGAGAGCTGGTAAGAGAGAGCTCTAGAAGGGAAGACTAAAAGAGTAATTTCACAGAGGTCTGTGACACTCGGGGCCCAGTGAACACTCTCTCAGGAGCCTTTCTGGAGAAGTTAAGACTCATGAACAAGAGAGCTGTGTGTGCACCTGTGCATGTCTCTCAGGCAGCCACTAGCCAAGAAATATTGTATCTGCAGCAGTGAAAGAGGCTGCAGCGGCTTTTGAGAAAATCACATAGGAAAGTCGACGGAATGACAATGGTGATTGAGCATCAGAAAAGACAAAAGGGGAGAAGGGAGAATCTTTTTGACCATTAGGAAATCAGCTTTAAGGGGTACAGAGAAAATCTTAGGGGCCATGAGGGGTGGGGCTGTTGTCAGGTGACTTGGTTGAAACACCATGATTTATAATACAAGCCATCAAATGCCCAACCTAAGGGATGACTTACAGAAAAGAGAACATGACCATCTGAGGAAATATCATGTAGGCATTTTAAAATGGTGCTCTAGTACAATTTTTATTATAAAAAGTGACTCTGATTCATTAAGCTTATGAAAATGTTGTCCCACGCCTTACCAGACAACTATAAGTAGTCACATCACCCTCATTACCACCATGATCGTCACCAAATTTATCTCGCAATTAGAGTCAGTTCCTTGGGGGGAGAAAGAGCCTTATGTATCTTGTTCACCTTGATTTCTTAGAACCCAGAACTGGATTGCAGCATGTACTCAATACATAATTATGAGATAAATGAGTAACTACTGCAATCCAGACACTTCCAGGATAATTCCTAGAAATTAGGCCCTTTCAAAATGTTCCCCAATAATTTTAGGAAGTTTCCAAAAGACTGTATCTAGTAGTCCTTCCATGTTCAGCGTCAGCACTCTCCCAGTTTTTCTTGCTTTGTCCACTTATCAAGTGACCATGAAACTATCACCATTACCTACAGTCAAAACCATGCATCTATGCCAAGGATTCACTTCTGCCCCTGGGAGTGCCAAAACACAGCTGGGTTTGATCCAGAGGTTGGAAAAATATCTGCCTGAGAGCTCTGGTCACAAATTGTTATGAGGGCACAAAGCAGCTCTCCTTGGTTCAGAACTCTCTTGAAAAGTTCTGATTTGGGGGGCCTATGCCTCTAACCATAAAGTTCAAATCCAGTAAATGACTTGAACAGGAATAAGATACTATACTATTTCCATCAGTCTTTCTGCTCTCCTTATCCATCCCAAACCTCCACCTCCTCCAGCCATAAAAAAACAAAAATCCCTTTGTACTATAAGGTACAAATAGATTCCAAAGGAAGAGAGGCAAAGGCATGTTTCTAGTACTAACTTAATCTTGTTCCCCATGTAGCTTGAACAAAGGCCTCAAGACAAGATGAAGAGTTAGAAGTAGCGATACCGCAGGTCCAGGAGGACCATAAACTGCAACTCTTCCCTGCTGAGTTCTGAACCAGATTCAAGACAATGGAGAAGAGAAAGGCAAATGAAGACTCACCTTCATTGCTGGCAAAGTTGATCAACCTATTGTCATATATTGTGACTTACATCTGTGGGTAAACAAATATCTTAATCCTGAACTGCAATCGGCCAGATTTCACCACCCAGCCTCCCCAGATGCCTCCTGTAAATCTATCACTGAAATTGCTGCATGACTGAGAGTAACTGGAGCTACAAGTCTTGGGCAGAGCACACTCCAATAACAAAGAGAAAGGAGGAGGTGAGCTGCTTGCCCCTAGTTTGTCTCCCAAACTTATCAGTCCAATAACACTTGCCTTCCTGGGAATCAAGCAAGAGATAGGATACATGTTCAGCAGTATTGTGGGAAATGGGTATCCCTAAACATGGAAAGAAATGTCACAAATTGGAAATAAATTTCCCCTGACAGCAGACATAGAACTGTACAAAAAATAAAGACTATAGATTAACAGTTGTTATACCTGAGTGATGGACTGTGGGAGATTTTTACTTTTTTTCTATGAGTGTGTGGGTGTGTGTGTGTAATATTCCACATTTTCTAGAAGCACTCAATATATTTGAAATCAGGGCCTCCCTGGTGGCACTGCATTAGGTGCTGCACTGGGGAGCTGGCAGCAGCAGTGTTGCGAGTTCGACACCCGGCCGGGGAGATTCCCACATGGCGTGGCAGACCTCTACTGCCTCACCTGCTGCTCCCCTCAGCAGTGTACTTCAGTCGATCTGCTTGTTCTGCTCCCCACTCTGTCTCTGGTGAACCCTCTCGCCGCCCCACGCCTCTGGTCTGTACCCCAGCTTGTATGCATAAATAAATAAATCAATCTTTAAAAAATATATATATATACACATATTTGAAATCAGTTTAGAAAGTCATCAGGGTAATATTTCAAATAAAACAAAGGAAAGAAAATTTTATAGCCATCTCAGCTCCTGCCTGAAAAATACATACTAGCTGGCCATGCACCTGGTGGCACTGCCCCTGGGTTGGTGACCACTTAGCCCATAGAAATGAACTTTCAGCCTCAGGCTCAGAGAAGAAAGTGCTTCAGAACATTGCTGGCTAAGGACTAGAAGTCCAGCAAGAACATGTTCCCTTGAAGTTCTCCAAACACATAACAAGAGTCCATTGACTTCCTCTAACTAGTTACTGGTGATTCCAAGGAGGATAAAAGTTTGGTCCACCTGTAGACCCATAGAGGGATGATTTCTGAGTATGAGGAGGTAAAAGGAAAGAGAAATATTAAATAATATGTCAAAATCATAGAAGATCAGAGCTGGCATGACCCTAAGGGAAGGAGAGAATCTGGTGTTCAGATCCCTAGATTCCCTGATGAGGGAATGGAGAGGTACAAAGATTTGGTGAAGATTCCATGATTTATTAGGAAAGTCTTCAACTTTTCTTCCCCTTTTCTTAGAAATTACAAATGCCATGTTGCCAAGGTAGAAGAAATGAAATTGTAAGTATTGAATTGCTGTAGGAGTGTTGCCTGGTCTTAACAACCCATTCTTCATAAACACAACCAGGGGTTCAATGCAATTTGCTGAATCCACAGAAGAGAGCCACGGAGGAAGAAGCTCCAGCCATTTCTCAGCCTGATCAGTGGGGTTCTGCTTCCATGAGACTGTAATCGGGGTCATTGCGAGGACAGCTGTAAGAAAGACTGGGTCAAACAATGTCTTCAATGATGCCTGACTATAATATGTTTGTGAATTTGCATCTCAAATAGCGTGGACCATAGAAACTTTACCCATCATGTAGGACTAATGTTGTCAGATGCTATTTGGGCACTGCTGAGGTAGAGGGTCACTGCCTTCAGACAAAACCCATTATTTATTCAGAGCAACCACAGCTTGGTTGGCCTTGGCTGTGGTCTTCAGCACTTACCCTGAGTCTCTCCTGAGATAGTTAAAAATTCTACTCAGCTATGTTCCTGTAGTGTAATCTGCTATTTGGGAATTACATGTCTATTTATTTTCATTTTACTAATTTTCTTGTTCCATCATCATCTTAATTTGAAATTTTTTTTTTTTGCAATCAGATGCATTGAAATATCATCCTAAAACTTTACAAAAGTCATTTTGATCATAAGCTTCTCCTTTGATGGACTATCAAACTATGTCAAATAAGATAAAAAGAAAATCAATAATGACTGGCAGAAAATCCACGGTAGGAAACAAATCAAATGATCTCAATTTAAATAATATCTACTCCATCACTTCTAAATGTTAGCATAGCCAAAAAGTGTCAGCTATGGACTTTACATTTTTGGTTACTTTTATATTTCACCGATTTGGTTATTTTACATATTACTTTCACATATATTTTATATTTCAAAAAGACCCCAGATTCCTTTTCAAACTGGAATTTGAAAAGGCATCTGTCACTAGAAAGAAGTGTGCTTCCTTTGGCGGTCACTGTGTATGCAGAGAAATTGGTGGTAAATCAAATGTGATAAAGACAAACAATTTTGGGTAAATTACCTTGCTGTAAATAGACTGCTTCCTCAGAAGTTCTTAAATATACCATAAAAAAGTAGACTAGAAATAGGTCTAAATTATCATGAGGATCTGCAGAGTCAACAGTTAATGTAGATAAAGATTAGGGTTAAAGTAAGACATCTGTAGGAGGCAGACAAGCTTGGTCAAGAGTTAAGAGTGAGGGTCACTGAGGCCACTTCATGACAAAGTAGATTTCTTTGTTTCAAACTTACTTCTAAGTATGGAAATATTCATGATGAATATGACTAAAAATATATTTATAGCACTCTTGCAAAAGTTCTTAAAAGTCATTCAAACTGTCAGAAGTATGTCACTCCTAGAGAAGACAATTTAAAACTTAGAACATACAATCTTTGCTTTAAGATCCTTTTCTCCCTGCCAGAAAATGCCACAATCCCCTCCCCCAAACTAAAGTGCCAACTGCCAACTTATAGTCCTACCGAAAAAAACCCAAGGCCAGTAAATCCAATGATCACAAAGAGAAGAGGCAGCTGAGTGTTTGTGTGCAGGAATGAGTGCAAGACACACTTTGGGTAAACTCTGGCACATCTCCATCAGGGAGAACAAGTAACAAACTACTTCAGTATAGGTCTCTACCCCCAAATGTGTTTTTTATTTGTGAGTATTCTTTAAGCAAGAAATCCTGCCATTCTTATGGATATCAGTAAAGAATATTGGTCTTTTTAGTGTACAAAACTTCTATTTTAGAAACAGGAGCCTGTCATGGTGAATATTTTCTCAAGAGACCTTAATCAAAAAAAATATTTATCCTTGAAAATAGAAATATCAATAGAAGCATAATTCATTAATTTTCTTAAATTTTTCTCCCCTGATGAGAAAATTAGTATGTCTCTGCTTTTGGGGGGGGGGTTTTAATTATTTTTGTATTTATTTATATATTTTTTACATCATTGTTCATTTTTGTACAATGTTTGCTCTCTTTTACCAGGTGTAGTCCACCTAGAATTTCCATCACCAGTTCACCTGTGCACCATCGCCATAGTCCCTTATGCTCTTCCAGTCCTTGTTTTGGTCCCTCTCCCTCCCCTGTTGAACGTCTGATTTATTTATAGTTGTCAGTTTATTTCTGTTACGTTTTGTTGTGGGGTTTTGTTGTTGTTGTTGTTATATATTTTTTCCCTGATCCCTTATTTGGTTCCTCTCTATCCCTCCTATAAGTGAAACTATCCGCATCTGCTTTTTGAAGAGTTTTGAATCGAGACAGTGTATGCCCTTCATGAAGGCCTGGAAATGCTGACTCTTTGAAAGCAATAGGCTGGAATAATAGTGCTAGAAGAAGAAAGAAAGGAGGAAGGTTAACTCTAAACTGTGTTCCCCTGTCCTTCCAGATCCCCTTCCCCATTCAGGCTTCTATTCTGAGAGTCTAGGTGTTTCTTGAACTTCTAGCTCTGGTTTCTTCCCACATGCACAGACTTTTTTTTTTTTTTTTTTAATTTACTGTAAAGTGAGAATGTTATTTCATAATAGATACTTCTTTTTTTTATTTTATTTTTTTTTAAAGATTTATTTTTTATTTTTACATACAAGCTGGGGTACAGGCCAGAGGCGTGGGGCGGCGAGAGGGTTCACCAGAGACAGAGTGGGTAGCAGAACAGGCAGATCAGAAATACACTGCTGAGGGGAGCAGCGGGCGAGGCAGGAGAAGTCTGCCACACCATATGGGAATCTCCCCGGCCGGGTGTCGAACTCGCGTCGCTGCTGCCGACAGCTCCACAGCGCAGCGCTTAACCACTGCGCCACCAAGGAGGCCCCCATAATAGATACTTCTTATAAGATGCATGATCTTGAGAGACACAAAAAGAAAAGCAGGCAAAGAAAGAGGAGACAAAATAAAAATACCTGCCAACAGGTCTAGCAAAGACTACTAAGTCAAAAAAAAAATAAATACGGGTAAATAAGAGGAGTAAACCTCCATGGCAAAGATGGGCATGGGAGGTTTGGGAGTGCAGCTAAAATAGGGTTGAATAGAAGGAACATGACACAATTCCCTCCCACCTCAGGGCTCTCAAATGTTAAGGGTCAGACTTGACTTTGAACAAAGGACAGGAAAAGAAGTTGGTACAATGGGAAACATCAGTGGGCTGTTTTGTGGGGAGATGAGTAGACTCCCCTGGAGTGCCCCACGGCACTACTGAGATGTTACTGTTCACCTGTCAAAGGAGAAACACGGAAAAGGGAAAAAGGCGAAGGCTTAGCAAGGAAACCTGAGACCTAGGCGCATGAAGAGATTAAAATAGGGGCAAGAGAGAGCAGGAAATAGGATGGGGGTGGGGTGAGGCGAGGGAACAAAAGGTGCATTTGGGAACAAGAGGCCCAAGTTGTTCTTAATTATGGGTAACCTTGAAATCAGTTAGGCATCCCTAAAATTCCTGATCCCAGTGGTTTTCTCCAAAGGAAGATAAGGCATCCTCATTGGTATGGGTAATTACTTGTCTCCTTTGTTGGGCATTTTATTTGCAGTGATAAAGTACCTTCTGCCCTTGCCTTCCATTAAACTGTGGCATTAAAATTATGTAAGATTTTAGGGTACTTCCATTCATACAAGGACAAGTCAAAAGCCACAGTTACTGTGTTTATATAACTCAGATACATTTCAAATCAAAATATAAGCCATGCCCTTACATTTTGCAAAAGCAATCCTATTGAAACAAAGAGGCTTACACAGTCTTTATCACCCTGCAAGATGTTTTCATTTTGTTTGGTCCACGTCCCAAATTGCATTTTGTTTTAGATTTCTGCTCGTTTCCTTTTGTTTGTGAAGAACTGTATCAGGCTGAGTCTCAATTTCCTCAAACATTCTGGTTCAAAATGAATTATTGATTAGAGAAAAAGTAAGGCTATCAGCTGGACACCTTGTTTTCTTCTTTGGTTCCAGCTGTGAGCTCACCAGCAGCTCTTCCTAACTTTGTATGAAAGGCAAATGCATCAAGTCAAAAGACATAAAGAAAAGAACTTGGAGTGGGTAGGATTGGAAAGGACATGAAGGCACAGAGCTGGTGGTATCCTATGAAGATGATGTTGAAATAAGAATCAGTCATGGCAGTCAGAAAGCTTCTCTCAGGTCGGAGGCCTACTGCATGGTGGCAAGTCAGGGGTTAATATCACCAGAGCTTTGGATTAGTGGAAGTAAAAGGGACTAAAAATGGAATCAAAAACACCATAGTTAACTATGAACACTGTGGCCCTCAACATAAATAGGAAATCAAACTAAGAGTTTGCAACAATTTGCAAAACACAGTAGGGAAAACAGTGACTTATGTTTATAAGCTGGATAAACTTGGACATGACAGAGGTACTTTAAAACTGAATCACATATAGGGCAAAGATGAATGGAATTGACCATTGGAAGGGAACAGGAAGTAGCCAGGAAGAAAGCTAAGGTAAAAGATATTTTTCTCCTTGTATAGTCCAAGCACACCAAAGGAAACAGATTTTTGCATGAAAGGGGCCATCCAGAAATGAAATGAAACTTTCACAAATCCTGAAGCTATCCAAGCAGCCCTGGTACACCCACCCTCAGATTGCCAGACGTCAGATACAGGGCAACATGCTCCATGCCAGGAAGAAGTTTTCCATCTGAGATGGTGCATTGGGACAGGGATGAGATAAACAGCTGATTCCCACTGGGGATCAATGGAAATTGACCTCCAAGTCATATTGATACTAGAAGCAAAGTGGCTCAATTTCCAAGTGATCAGAAATAAATGAGCAAACATGGTTGGATCTTCCTTACCAAGGATTTGGGTGAAGCATTTCTCCATAAGGAGGAGGCAGAATTGTGTCAAACACCAGCAATGATCTCCACAATTCTCTAGTTAAATAAGCCAATTGTCCAGAGGTGTCAGGAAAAGAAGCCTACGAGGCTATGACAGTCCCAAAGTGCATTGTAGTCTGGAAAGAGAGTTAGCCAGGAAGGTCAAGTTAGGAATATGAAGGGGGCAGGTGGATGGTCATGTGGCCCTATAACATATTCCTGGAGGTAAAATTAATCTCATATATTTCTGAGATTTGTACCGCTTCCAACATACATACTTAAGTCAGCATTATCTCATTTAATTGCTGAAATTGGAGAAACTGTCTTCAAATTCAGTTTCCACCAGTTCTTAACCAAGATGATATTGGATCAGTCATGTCTATGAGCTGAAGTGTCATCACTGTGTAATGAGGATCATAAAGCTATTGACATCCATGCATTAATATAAGGACTAAATGAGATAATATATGCAGAGTAAAGTAAGGATTAAATGGGATAATATATTCACATTGTGCCTGAAAAAACAGCACTCAGTACACTTTACCTACTTTTTAAAAATTATGAATAAGCCCCACACTAACCTTGTGACATGCCCAGGGCAGGATTTGCTCTTCCCATATTATAGTTAAAAAAAAAAAAAAAATCAACTAAAGCTCAGAGTGTCTTGTCTAACCCTGTGAGGGTGCAGGCCTCAGAAAAAAGAGACTAGAAAAATTGTCATGCAACAGAAATAAGAAAGCTCTGAACAGTAGCATCCTGGTACTGGGTATCCCTGTGTTTGTACCCCACTGCAGCTGGAGAAGGGTTGGGGACCAATGAGTTTCAGATTTTTAAACCAAAGGAAAAATGGGTTTGCATCTCAAGGGCAGGACCATCCTAATTCCCACCCACAAAGTTTTCGGTTTTATGGTCAGCAGGATTTCAAGATGTTACAGGACAACCCCAAAGGGAAATGGGATGGCCTGGGAGTGAATCCTCACCTGCATGCTTTAAAAAAAACAAACAAACAACACCAACAAAAAACCCTCAAGGGCAGGCACACAGAAAGATTAATAAAAGGCTTATTTACAGGTAAATGAAAAGAGGAGAAGCAGAGAGAGAGAGCGAGAGAGAGAGAGAGAGGTTGATATGTCCTACTGGAAATGCCACTTGAGCTGGGACGCTGGTGCACGCAGAGGACAGGCAAAACCAAGTCCCCTCCAGGCCCACATATGTTCAGTTTCATACGAAGCATGGCCACTTAACTCCACCCCTTGTTCCTAGCAATACCCTTTCAAGAAGTTAAGAGCCATGGCAGATTCATGGCATGATGGGAGTTGTAATCCTCAGTGCCGGGGATCTCTTTAGCATGGAGTTGGGGGTAGTGCCCATAAGACATCAATGGGTGAGGTTCACTCAGGACATACTATTCCTCCAACAAAGAGACAGCAGGATTCAAAAAGAAAAGGGAAATGTGTCAACTGTGGGGAGAAAAACAAGCGAGGGAAGACTGACACCCCTGCGTACATACAGGTGATGTTCAGTCGTGACTTCCTCACACAGGCCAGCAGGACCAAGTGCATGTGACTGCCCTTTGCTCACATCTCTCAACCTATACCATAAAACATTGACTTTCTGGAATCCCATGGATTGACTCAATGTGGAGAGAGCTGAAGACTGACTTCATCAAGAACTCAAAACTTTAGAAATTAATTCTATTGTCATTGTAATGAGACTGTTAATGGATCACAGACCTCTCTTCCTTTTTAAGCAGAGTACATTCAGCAGAACTTATCCTTTCCTGACAACTCAAGGACATCATCAAGAGCATCCGTTATTATACTGGGTTGTATATGACCCACCCTCCTGGGAGATGATGAAGTTAGAAAAGGGTTTACAGTAAACTAAATAGTTCCAGATTACTGGGCTTTCTTTGGACTTTTCTTTGCTTCTTTTAAGGTTATTTTTGTCTTGTCTCTTACCATGAGTTGTCTCGTCCCTTGCTGCCAGTATTTGTCTCCTGTTCTCTCAAAACCCCTTTAACTTGCATGTTCTCATCTATTGAAGACAGTCAGGTTTTGTAAAATAAGTACAAATACATAACACCTTAAAAGGGTAAATTTTATGAAATGTGAATTATATCTCAATAAAGGCTACTTTTAAGTACATTGTCGATTACAAAATCTTATAAAAGGTGAGATATCGCATCTCTTTGTTTAGATTGGCAATAAGCTATTTCCCTCTTTCATTTATAAATAGAAAAGCACAAACAGACTTTGAGTCAGGAGTTGGAATTCCTTCATAAGTAATATTCCTAAAAAAAATGCATCATCTTTGAAATCTATTTTTTTTACTTGGGTGTTTTTCTGACTTTCCTATACAAGAAGCTAATTTTACTAAGATATAGTTTGACTGTAGATTATCTGATCAATGCCTCCCTTCTCTTCTTCTGTCATTCATTTGGCATTTTTGGATGGCTTACTATGTGCCAGGCCCTAAAAATAAACATGAGTCTACGAATGACTCAAGTCTTCCTTGTGTGGAATTTAGGTGTAAATCTCAGAAATATGAGTTTTAATGCTTCCATGAATTTGTTTTCATAATAACTCCATGACCCCTAATCCAATCAGTCCCTAGGGAAGCAGCATAATCAGTCAGTTGGGAGACTAGCCCTTTGTTGGAGAGTTAGCCATAGAGCAGGAATCCATGACCAAAGGTAAATGCTGAGAAGTGAACAAAGAGCTAGTTTCAGTTGTTGAATACTCCAGAACTTTTCCACAGAGTATTCAGTATTCCTTTACTCAAAGTATGGTTACTCATGTGGTAACTTATTAGTAATACAGACACTTAAGCTCCACCCAAGACCTACTACATGAGAATCAGACTTTCAAAAAAATGCTTAAGTTATTTATGTTTTCATTAAAGTTTGAAAAGCACTGAACTAAATATGGCACACAAGCATGCCCACAACACCTGGCACTTCACTCATAGCAGTAATCACATCTTTCAGATGCCTGAGATGAACACCCCCGAACATGAGAGTCCACCATTGGCAGAGACATGTCCACTGACCAGTAGGCAGAGCTGGTCTTAGTGATGCTGCACAGATGTTTAGCGTATTTGGGAGGCAGTCAGAGACCCCTAGTGTGCCCCTCACCTTGCCTGTCAGGTTCAATAACTCTCCTCCAATGACTCATCTCTTCATACACATGTGTTGTAATTCTCTTGAAAGACCAGCTTGTCAGCAACATTCAAAGCTGGTGTTTTCCTATGTTTTGCAAAACTTCATCTCTATTCCAGGCAACACCCTCCAGTTCAAATTCAGTTCTAGTCTTCCTGACAACATCTCATTCAGTCACTGGTTCACTTGAAAAGTACTTACTGAGTGCTCACTATGTGCTAGGCAATCCCAGCACCTCCTGTATTTTCCATTCAGTTACCAGCATATAAATGGTGACAGCTCTTGTGTAGCACCAGCGTGCTTACTCTCCTCTTCTTCTTAGTTTCTTCTTCATACATCTGACTAGAAATATGGAACTTCCCTGGTGGTGCAGGGGCTAACAAGCTATCAGCACTAACAAGCTATTGCCAACCACTGTGGTGTGACTTCAAGCCCCAGCCAAGGAGCTAACCCCACATGTCACAGCAGACCTCTCCTGTCTCACCCACTGCTCCCCTCAGCAGTGTATTTTGGTCAATCTGTCTGTTTTGCTCCCTATTCTGTCTCTGATGAATCCTCTCACTCCCACCCTTACACCTCTGGCCTACACCCCAGGTCTTGTATGCATAAATAAATAAAAAATAAATCTTAACAAAAAGAAAGACTAGAAATATTTGTAAAGTAGAAAATATCACCTCTATCCTCAAAGAACTAATACTACAAAGCGAGGCATATAATTTTGAAGTAAGTAGAGAACAAATTTCGAGACCACAAAGAGATGATATGTGTTATACTATCAAGCACTGGATTGTGCACAAGTTCAGGATCTGGTTCCTCCATTAATCCACTTCAAGCTCATGGACAAGTTTATTTGTCTCTCTGCCTGCAATCTTCTCAGCTACTAAAAACACGTATTGAACTATCTGGTCTCAAAAATACCCCCTGTCCAGTAACCCAAATGCCCCAAAATCCTAAACTAGCTACACAAACTCTAAAGGAATTCAAGGTATGGGGTTGGGTTAGGAGACAGCATATTTTCATAATTAAGAGCCCTGACTTTGCCATCAAAGAAATCTAAATTCAAATCCCTGAATTGGTATAAGTTTAATACTCGTGAGGTATTAAGGTCAACAAGTCACTTAATCTCTTAGATCCTTGGTTTTCTCATTTGTAAAGTGGGGATAATCATAGTACCTACCTGTCAGGATTATCATGAGGATTAACTATAGTTTTTCGTGGAAAGCCCTTAGCACAGTGCCTGATGTGAACGATGTACTAAATAAATTATGCCATGGGTGTTGGTATTTTCAGTGAGGTCTTCATGGAACACACAAGTCTTCCCAGTAAGGATCAATTTCAACTGAAGGAACTGACAGGAGGTATGTAGCAAACTACAAGGGAACTTAACTGCTGTTTGAAAAACAAACAAAAGGAATAAGAAGAGGTAGGGAGATGGGAATACAGGTATGCTGATGAGCAATTTTGTTGGCCAGGATGGATGGGGAAGAGAAGACTTGGTTTTTCAGAAAAAGCAGAACATGTTGCTCTGGTGTGCCTGTGAAGTGATAGGATGCAGGAGACTAAAGGCAAAGTGACTATTTGGGTGTCTGCTGGATAGTCAGTCACTCCTGAGAAACATGCTAAGATCTTGACAACAGAACAGCAAGTCAGGAAGAAAAATCAACCCGCTGGGTCTCCCCAAGGATCTCTTCAAGAACCTCCCCAAGAAATCCCTGTGGGTCTCCTACACACACATGTTTAATATTTCTTCCCATCCCAGCTAGCAATGGAGGAAACACACAACTATGCCCATGTGCAGGGAGATACGTGAAAAGCTGAGATCACATCCTGCCTGCGAGTTCTGAGTCAGAGAATCCTGTAAGAGGATGTTGAGGGTTACTAAGCAGGCCATGTCACTTTCAGCCTGGTTGCAGTCAGAGATCTTTTTGTATAAGAATAGGACCCAGGTCTTCCAAACATCACAAGGACTCTGAAATGCCATGTGGTTGCTATTACTGAATCAAACCAATGAGCCAGGCGCCTGGACAGACTTTGTCCATCCCAGTCTCCTTCATGGTCTGCAACCCAAGGCTGTCTAGGAAGAACAGAGACTGCCCCAACATCGCCTGGGGAGGAATTCCACTGTTTGCTAGAAGACATCCCCGAGATAGAAGTGGGAAAGAACGCTGCCTTATTACAGGCCAAATTGCCCAGAACTTTGTTCCTGCAATTATCACTGCTTATCCCTTTGTATGCCTCACTTGAGCTTGGTGTATTCTGGAGTACAGATTCTTCACCATAGCTTCAGAGATGCCAAACATTGACTTGACCCTTTACTATAAACAAAGAAACTGTCAGATGATTTACAGAGAGATGATTGGTGGGGTGGGACATGTGAGGGGAGGACAGCTCACAACACCCTGACACATGCACACTCTTCCACACACCCGTCACTGGAGTCAAGTGTGACTTCATCTTCCAGAATCCTGGTTATCTTCTGTCAGAAGAAAGATGTGATAGGAGATGGAGGCAAGCTTCCAAAGAAGCCCATGTGGCCAGGATCCCAGGACCATAACCAAAGGACAATTGAGAGCATGTAAGAGCAAGTGAGAACCTGGTTTCTCCAAAGCTAACACAAGAGGACACTTCCCAGTCCCTTTCTTTCTTGGCTTTAATTCATGTGTTCTGCAATTATTGAATACTAATGGCATCTACCATACTCTTAGCTGCTTTGATGGATCCTACATTGCCTTGGATAATCTGCTCGGTTGGGGTGGCATGGGGAAAAAGAGAAGACCTCCCAGAGGTGAGGGGATGGGTCGTTTGAGCAGGACCATTGGTGATGAGCAGGGTATTCCTACCAGAAGGATGGTCATTCTAGGTGGAGGGAAGTGCACGTTTGGGGGCTTAACCTGAGAGGGCCCATTCCTTGGTGGAGAGGGCATCTCTGCTCATGCAGCCCAACAAATACAGGATTCTTTGAGAGTGGAGTCCCACCCTTTGAAATCTGTCTTCCCTTCTTCTCCCACCTTCATCTTCCTGAAGCTGCCTTTAAAAGTAGAGGGTAACCACTTATCTCTGTTATCAAGTGACTTTCCCTCTCTGTTCTTTGTTGTCCCCCCGGTGCCCACCCCAGCCACCCTTCCATAACACTAGCACTAACCATACCTAAACTTCAGCACTAACATCAGCTGAAACTGAGACCTTGTTTTGTAAATGGGAATTTTGGAACTAAGGTCTAACTCTGCAATATGCAAATGGTGTTGTCAGAGTCTGAGGCCCTGTAAACATGCCTCAGGGGCTGCCTCCAGGAGAACAGTCAAGTCCAGCTGGCCATCTTTCTTCTAGAACAGCTTCTCTCCTATTTCTCTTAGGAATTGTACTTCCATGCAAGAACTTTCAAGAGAACAACATGGCAGAGAAACTGCCGGTACTTCCCCTCCTGTGTGCTGAATGCGTAGTGTGTGGAGGTAGCGCAAACTGTGCTTAGCACTGTAAATCCAAAAATAGGTGAGACCCAGATGCTGCCCTCAAAACACACAATAACAAAAACACAAACAATAAATCTTGACCACCTACGGGGAAGACAAATACATAAACAACAAAAAACAATTAGAATCAGACTTAATGTCAGTTAGGACTTGTCAGTATGGGCAAGTTACTTCGACTCTCTGTGCCTCTGGTTTCTCACCCCTAAAATTGACATAATAATAGTACTAATCTCATGGGGCCATCATGAGGATATAGAGAATTAATATATACATACATATGTTTTAGAAAATTAATACAGCAAAGGCTCTAGAATGCTCTAGATAAGACCCTAATGTTAAGCTGCGTTTAACATTTAAAAAGAACTATGATGAGGTAAGTACATCCATGTACCAAGGATGGGGGTCTGCTCAGGAAATGGATAATTAATTCTTTCTGAAGTCTTCAGTTAAGGTCCTAAGAAGGTGAACATTTGTTCCAGATCCTGAAGTTTGCCAGACAGAAGTACAGCAAATGGGGTTTCTAGGCTTAGGAAATAACATTGGTAAAGTTCTTACAAAACATGTTTTCTGATTTGAGATTGGCTCACAATAAATATCTTAGAAAATTAACAACACTGAATAGGGCTGAGCAAGACACTTCACAAAGTACGTATAGCAAAATCTACAAAATTATAAGTTATCAGTACAGTGATAGGCTGGAAAAAGTTTCACCTACAAGGAAGCGTGGGAGGCCTTATTTGTAGCATTTGCGCGTTTCTGTCCTGTCAACGGACACATAAAATTACTGGATATTTAACTATGGGCTCTCAGAAGCCAGTACAAGCAGTCTCCCCCCTCACCCCAGCAGAAGCAGTCTAGAAATGCAGAGAGCGGATCCCTCTTAGGAGGGGCTACCGGACAGTGGGGAGGACTGACCAGAGACCCCACCTAGAGCACATTGGACAGAAGTCCTTTGAAATTTCTGTTGACTGAATTTCATGACTGCAGAATCTGGCATGATTTTTATGATCTTTATCTGTCAGTAATGAAATCCACCTGGCGACTTTAACCAGGAAGTGGGTATTTTGGATTTTCTTGTATTAAAGGTTCATAGAGGAAAGGGAGTGGGGGACAATTAGAGAAGCAGATCAAAGTTAGGCATCCAGAAGCAATGTCCAAGACCTGGAAAAGAAAATCTGAGCACTAAAACACAGAAACTCTTCTAAATCCCTGCAGCAGGACCCACCCCTCTATTCCTGCCAGCACCAGCACCAGGGCCTCCTATAACTCTGCAACAGGAACAGCGCCATGAAACCCATGAGAAGCTCCAGCTTCTGAAAGCCAGACGCCACTGCAGCGGCAGGTCTGGGTCCACACCCACCCTGAGCCCATTTGTTCGTGCTCTCTGCCTTCCAGAAGGACGGCTAGCCCGGGAGCTTTGATCGGCAAGGAGGTCAGTTCCCTTGCCTGCACTGGAATATGGACGTGAACTACGTGTGGCTCCTGGGGGTGAAAGATTCATAACAGCAGCAGTTCCTACAAGTACAGAAAGGAGAACAGAAGTCGGAGGGCAAGCATTATCCACAAATTCCACTGTGATACCGTTAGGTCCTTTTCTGCCTCCTATAGCAACATTTCCCCTGGAGCCCAACATTACCATTCCTTAACTTCTTTCTAGAAACAAAAATGTCATCTGCTAGGGAAGGAATATTACGCATTCCAAGATCTTGTCTTTGCAGACAACTGACCATTAGGCATATGCTATTTCTACATAATCACACAGACACACAAAAGCCTCACAAATTCAGCATGGTATAGTGAACATAAGCAGTGCTTTGGAGTCATGGACACCTGGTTACCTAGCCTCTCTGTGCCTTAGTTTTGCCATCTGTGAAATGGGATGACAATAATACCCTACCTCGCTTATGGGAGTGAGGATTTGATGAAAGCGCCATTTGAAGAAGCTTGGGTGACAGCGGTGCTCCAAATCTGCTAAAACTTTATGTGAGGAGCAGGATGGCATAGGGAAAGAGTTTGAATGTTGGATTCAGACAGACCAAGTAGTAAATATCACTTGTACTCCCATTTTTTTGTTGGCTAAGTAACAAAAATAATTCCTGTTTTATAGAGCTGTGGCAAAGATATAAATTAATGGAAAAATTTAGCACAAGATCTCTTTGTCATAAACAAATTATCATTATAAATATTAAATAGATCATTATTAATATTATTGCTATCAGTTTTCTCATTATATACCATCACGTAAAGCCCCCATTTTATTGTCTGCAAAATGAAGATAATAATAGTTCCTGTTTTACAGAGTTGTTATGAGGGTTAAAAATAATGTAACATATTTAGCACATGATCTAGCTTATAATTGCTGAATACAAGAATTATTATTAATATTATTACTATTACTTATATTACTATACAGCATGATCTAAGTGAAAATATTAGTTATTCACAGCATATTTGGCATCTCAGAAACTCAAAGGTATCTTGATTAAGAATTAAAGAAATGGCAACAAGTTCTGTATTTTTTCTAATATTTGTATCATGCATTCTGGTTTATAAGGTACATTTGCTTTCTTATTTGTATTTTTTCTAATATTTGTATCATGCATTCTGGTTTATAAGGTACATTTGCTTTCTTATTTGCACTCCATGACACTTTTATGAGGCAAGCAGAATGATCTGTCTTATTACACTTCTTCGCCTCACAATCTAAACTGTCTGTCTCAGAGAGATTCAGACTTGTCTCATTTACACGGAGATTAGTGAGAGAGCCAAGAGCAAAATGGAGGGCTTCTGTTCTGCGTGGAGTAATCTGTCTCATCATGCTGTATCTCCATTAGTCTATTCTTCCATTTGTTCAACAAACATTTATTTATTGCCTTCTGTGTGTCAGTCACTATGCTAAATAGGTTCTGCTGATCCAAAGATAAATTTTAAAAAGTACTTGCCCTCTAACCAAGATAATTTAGGAAAACATTTACCCGCCCACCCCTGGGGATTTAAAAGAAGATTCTTTTACCAACTACATAATTCTTGATATTTTTTTAAATTTATATTCGCTGTTAAAATGATCAAATTTGAAATGGGACAACTGTTCTCACTTTAGTCTTAGTATATAAAATTAATATAATATTAAAAAGTGATATTAAAATCACTAAAGTAAATTTTTGTAAGGATTACCTTTCAATTGCTAAAAGGTTTTTCATTTTTCAAATTAACTTCATTGCTTATAAGACCAACCAGTTCAACGAAAGGATTCTAAATATGATACCAATACATATTCAAAAATCACACAAATTCAGAAAACAGTTCTTAGCCTTTTTTGGGTCTAAGCCCCCTTAAATAACTTCCCTTCTAGCTTTGTTTTGATTCCAGACACTGTGAGAAGAAGATATGAAACGCTGTGGGTTCCAGAATGTTCTGTCCTTGGAATATGTCCATTTGAAGTTTTTGGCCAAATGTCCCATTAATTCCCCCATGACCAAGGCACTCTGGGGTCAGCTGAACTTGGGGTCTACAGGGATTACAGAAAAGGGACTGGGTGCAGAGTTCAAGCAAAGGCTACATGTTTCAGAAACTTGGGGTTAAGCCAGACCCTGTCACAGGGATTTAGGAGGGAGTTAGCTCAGGGAAGTTTTTCCCTAATAAAAGAATTCTGAAGACAATATTGTTGTTCTTTTATTAGCAAAAATAACTGCAGCTACCACTTAATGAAAGACAAGTATGTGCTGAGAAATTTACATTCATAATATTTAATCCCTATAAACCATGCTGCAGGTGTTATGATTCCTATTTTACAGATGACCAATTGAGACTGACCCTGAAAGTAATTTTTCTAAAGTCAAGAAATAAAAGGCAGAAATGGCATTTGAACCAAGATTTGTCTTATTCCTCTTTCCTGTACACCTCTGTTACCTCATCCAAAATCTTTCCCCTAAAACAACAAGACTGGCCTTCAAGTATGTATGTCTTTGCAGGAAACTTCAATTTTCAGTCTAAACATATTTACTAGTTATCACCTACACACCCAACACTATATTGGGCACTGAGGAAATGTGAAGAATTCTTGGGTTTGACTTATTTCTTGACTTGGGAAAAATTCACCTCTTTGTGTCTTGTTCCCTCATGTGCTAATGATCTATTCCTCTGGCCACTGGAGATGATACAAAAAATCAAAACTTCTTTCTAAGACTAAGGGAGAGCTAATGAAAAATCTTATTTAGTCAAAAAGTTATAATTATATTCATAGTCAATATGACTCTTGTAGATTCCAAACAACATAACTCAAGTCAGAGTAATAATTTTAAAAAGTGTTTCATCAAGAAATCTAGGGCCTTTATGTGTATTATAGTCTTAAAGAAATTTCAAACCTCTCATACTTTACTAAACATTGCAAAGATTACTGTTGGACTTTCTGTGGAGAAGACCCTGAGATCTTTTGCTAGAATTCTCTGAAGATTCATTGCAGCGTAAGTCAGGCAGCTGAAAGGTGTCATTCAATGATCCTCAAGCAAGGACTGAAGGGTTAAAGGGGGCAATATGGAGTGGAGAACAAGGCACAGTATTTTTTTTTAAATACCTGATATGATAATGATGTTAAATTTAGAAATTTAAATGCATTGCTCTCATAATACAAACTTTGAAAAAAAAAGAAAGCTTGGTAATAACTTCTTTGCTAGTGGCACTAGCATTTAAAAAAATGACCTGAGAAATGCTGCTCCACATGTATTACATAAACTGAGTAGACATCAACTTACCCCTCAACCTTAATTCCATAGCCAAGTTCTAAAATCCATGCAAAGACTTGTTTTGTTTGCAAAACTCTAAGTCATCATTTTAGCAACTGGGTTTCAGATGTTTGTTTGGTTTTGGTGGTTTCCTTTTTCATCTTCCTTGCTTAACAGAGAAATAAACCAAGGCTTTCTTCTCCCTAAATGGTCTGGGACAGAGAAAAAATGTGAATAAATTATGTTCTAATGGGTTGGTCAAGACTCCTACACATCCACCTGGACTCCACTCAACTTGAGAAACAAAGAGCATAATGCACGCTCACTTCGGAAAGCAAGAATGTTTGCTAAGTCTACTTCTGACTTCATGTATTGAAAATAGGTAGGTCCTGGCCATCAGCTACACTGGATCAGGGCTATGTGCTTTCCTTTCTGCCACTATTATCCACTCTCTTTCATTGCTGGGGAAGGAAGATTCAATTACTCACATCTGCCTTAATACACTGTTTATGGGAATGCAGACTAGTGGAGCCCCTGTGGAAAATAGGATGGAGGTTTCTCAAAATATTAAAAATAGATATATGATCCGGTAATTACACTTGGCGTTTATCCAAGGAATACAAAAACACTAATTTGAAGGAATCTATGCGTGCTTCTGTCCATTGCAGCAATATCTACAACAGTCAAGTTATGAAAACAACCTCAATGTCCAATGATAGATGACTATATTAAGAAGATGTGGTACAGAGCCTCCCTGGCAGTGCATCGGGTTAAGTCTCAGCACTATGAAGCTATCCGCAGCCACTGAAGCACTAGTTCGATCCCCGGCCAGAGAGTTTCCCACATGGTGCAGCAGACCTCTCCTATCTTGCCTGCTGCTCCCCTCAGCAGTGTACTTCAGTAGATACGCCTGTTCTGCTCCCCACTCTGTCTCTGGTGAATCCTCTCAGCACCCTACCACCTCTAGCCTACACCCCAGTTCTTATATGCACAAATAAATAAATCTTTTTTTAAAAAGATGTGTATATGTACACAATAATGTACTATTAGATTACTTTTAAAAAGAAACTACATCATGAATTAAAAAATAAAATAATTCAGTAAGAAGTTTAAAAAAATAAAAATTCTTACCAAAGAATTCTTATTCACAAGTTCTTGTAGAACAGACCCTCGGGGGAATTCAGATACTTTAATAGTGTACAACTAGTTTGTGAGATGAACAGGAAAAAAGTCAATAATTTTTAAAAGAGAGGGAGGGAGAAAAGAAGGGAGAGGAGAAGAGTGTGGACATAAAAAACCACATTGTTGGTATAAATCTTTCTGAAGACAATGGGCAATGAGCAGGGTTCACACCAGCAAAGGGATAACATAAGAGATCAAAACAGAAAAACTGGACAACAGCAAGGCAGGTGGGGAGCGTTAGACCCAGGCCTTGTGTATAAGAGAGGAATCAAAATTTCAAATTTTCACCAAAATTTTAATTTGTTAGATAAGCTTTTCAATAGATCATAATATTTGTGGTTCCCTTTGACAAGTTCTTAATATTTTAATGTATTGGGAACTCTGAGGGAGTTTAAAGTCATTAAGATGCAGGGTGAGGGCAATGGCACCTAACAAACACAGACCACTCTGGACCCAAACCAGAAGCAAGAAATAATTCCTGAACTCGGAAGGAAAATGGCCTCTGGGAGAGATAGATAGCCAATGGATACCTGGACAATTTTAAGCACGACTCAAATTTTATGTGTTTAATATATCACAAATCTGCCTAAGATTTCATTTGAAAAATAAAATCTCCATTGCTGAAAAAATATGCATATTTTAAAAATACTAGATTAATACAATTACAGCAGAAAAGCCCTCCTCTTGAGAACAATTTTTAAAACTGGACAAGATGTTGAAATAAAATATTCTGTTGGAAGTATTAAAGAACAACAACAAAATGAGTTCCTGGAAAAACATTTAGGAAAAATAGAACTCAGAAAGATAAGCCCAACATTCAAATTTTCCTAGTCCTAAGGGCATTTGCTAATATAAAGTATAGGCTATATATCTAAATTGCAGTTGTGGTGAATTTGTCAGCAAGTCAGATAAAAGTCAAAGTTAGATAAAAGTCAAAGAACTGTCTTGTAGTCTGTTCGTAGGAATGTGAATTGGACCAGTCAATATAGAAAACAGTATGGAAGTGCCTCAGAATATTAAAAATATAGCTAATAGATGATGCAGCAATATCTGTACTAGATATTTACCCTGAGGAAATACCTGCACTCCCATGTTCATTGTAGCATTAATCACAATAGATAAGATACAGAAACAACCTTCAAGTCTACCCAGAAATGACTGGATAAAGAAAATGTGACATAGGGCCTTCCTGGTGGCACAAGGAGTTAAGTGTCAGCACTATGAAGCAATCCACAGTCACTGCAGCAGAGTTTGATCCTCTATCCCAGGCCAGGGAGCTTCCCACATGGCACAGCAGGCCTCTCCTGCCTCACCTACTGTCCCCTCAACAGTGTATTTCAGTAGATCGCCTGTTCTACTCCCCACTATATCTCTGGTGACTCCTCTTACCACCCCCACAACTCCGGCCTACACCCCAGCTCTTGTATGCATAAATAAATAAATCTTTTTAAAAAAAAAAGAAAAAGAAAATGTGAAATAGATATTTATATAGATGAAAGAGAGAGAAATGAAATATATATATATGATGAAATATCCTGTCATAAAAAGAAGTATAGCCTGCCATTTGTGACAATATAGGTGAAATTAGAAGGCATTATGCTAAGAAAAATAAGTCAGAAGGGAGAAGATAAAGACTGTGTGGTATCATTTCTATGTGGAATCTCAAGGGGGAAAAAAGTCATTCTCATAGAATCAGACAGTAGAATGATAGTAGCTAAGGCTTTGGGGGTAGGTAAATGGAAAGTTGTTGGTCAAAGAGTATTTCAATTATAAAATGAATAATTTCTGAGGATCTAATGTACAACATGGTGACTGTAGCTAATAACACTGTATTATATATTTAAGAGAGTAGATCTTAACCATCCTCATCAAAAAAGTTAAGAAAATAAAAGTAACTCTGAGGCGATGTATGTGATAGTTAATCTGATTGTGGTAATCATTTCACAAAGCATACATATATCAAATCATCACATACAATTTTATTAGTCAATTAAGCTTTAACCAATGGGCAACAGGAATAACAACTCATTGCTCAGCACACAAAAAAACAGTGCAGAACCTGCCCAAGGTGGATTCTCTTATAAAGCTCCTACCTCTTTACCAGGATCCTGAAAGTCAGTCAGATATCCTAAACATTTACAGCCTGGGTTTATATCCTTGAAAGATCCAGAGAACACCAAATTTTGAGTTAGGTTTAGATTGTTCTGCCGTGGCATTTCCCCATGTGCCTGAAGAAACAAATAACAACCCTTCGAAGGAATGTTCCCTCATCCCAACTGCGATCCTCAAACTATCGCCACAAGTAATTTATACTATACAATGACAAAGGTGGTTTATGATGAGAAAAGTAAGAATAATAGTAACCAGAAGGGGTAGTAGTAGGAGTGACTAGGAAGGGGCACAAAGGAGTCTTTAAGGACCCGGATATATTCTGTATCATGATCTGGGGTGTGGCTGCATGGATACCAATTGAGCTGTACATTTAGGATTTGTACACCTTAATATATGTATATTCTACTCATTTTTTTAAATTAAGGCATAATAGCCAACACAGTCAAATATAGCCAGGTCCACAGGGAAACAAAAACTCCATGAGAGGAAACAGCAAAAAATAGAAACAAACCAAAAAGACTTCAGATATTGGAATTGTCAAGTAGACTATAAAACAACTCTTTCTTATGTCCAAATAAACAAAGATAAGTTTCAAATTACTACAGAGAATAGGAAACTTTTAATTTTAAGTGGCATAGTAAATTTGAAAAATTTTTTAACAACTGAAAAATTTCACTAGCAAAACTTAAGTGAATAGGTTGAGTAGCACAAGACACATGACAGAAGAGAAAATTAATAAACTCATAGAAAAAATGGAAGAAATGACCCGAATATAGCACTGAGAAAGACAAACAAATAAAGCAAACTTGTGGGAGCAAGATAAAGCACTATTTGGAGGGAGCTTCATAGCCTCAAATGTATATATTTCCTTTCACTGAATCTATTATCTATTGCAAAACAGGCCAATATTTTATATGCCATTAAGAAGAGGTAAATGGGGGTCTCGGTGGTGCTAGGGGTTAAGTCTCAGCACTGTCAAGCTATCAGCATCCACTGAAGCATGAGTTCGATCCCCGACCAGGGAGCTGACCCATATGATGCAGCAGACTTCTCCTGTCTCGTCCACTGTTCCCCTCAGCAGTGTATTTCAATCAATCTGCCTGTTCTGCTCCCCACTCTGTCTCTGGCAAATTCTCTCACCCCCCCACACCTCTGGCCTACACTCCAGTTCTTGTATGCATAAATAAATAAATCTTTTTTGAAAAGAAGTAAATGCTTACAACTGAACTATAACATCCCATCAATTATAATGTACATTTAGTTTCAAAGATGTTAAAAGGTAAAAAAGCATCATCTTATAATACATGAAATATGGTATCAAAAGAGTAGAAAGTTTTCAAATCAATAAACTAAATATCACTCTCAAGAAGTCAAAAAGGGAAAAATCACTTAAGAAATATGAAGAAGGGTAATAGCAGTTATAGAAACAATAATCAATAAAATAAAGCAAATAATCAAGGGGCATATCAATAAAAATAAAGATTGGGTCCTTGAAAAGACTAGAAAATTGGCAAGCCACTGAGAAAGTTGATAATTTATAAAAAGAAGATAAAAATATATGAGGAAGGGAGGGGAGATCTTGCCACAAACCCTTCAGAAATCATAAAGATCATTAGTTATTACATATAACATGTCAATAAATTAAAATTTGCTGATGTAATACAAAGTTTTTTGAAAATATAACTACCAAAATTAACATAAGAAATACACAAAATATTTCATAATCATTGAAGAAATTAAATTGATACTAAAAAATTCTCTGTGTACAAAAAAATAGATTCAAACATTAATTGGAAAACAATTTCAATCTCACAAAAATTATTCTGGGAAACTGAGTGAAATAGGAAATACTGCTCAACCTCTATGATAAGATCAACAGAAGTAATTCAGTGTGAAAAGGAAAATCACAATAAAACTTCAAGACAATCACAAGCAAAATTACTAGTTGACTAAAGCAATACATAAAAAGAATACCACATAATAACCAAGTAGGATTGATCCCAAGAATTCAAAATTCATTTAATACTAGAAAATAAATCAATTGATTTCACATTATCAGAGTTTTCTGAAAATCATATGATTATCTTATAGAGAAAACAATGCATAGAAACAAATTTAGCAAAAGATGTGTAAGACTATATTAGGAAAATTCAAAAAGAAATCTTTATTGAGAATCATTAAAGATATGAAACAGATTCCATGTTCATGAATTCCTTGTTCAAGGCAACAAGAAACAGGGATGGACACTATATAGTGTCCAGTAAGGGAACAAAATATCAGGAAAACATAACACTCATCAACATATACATAATAAATTAATGAACATAAAAATATATAAGACAATTAAAATCAAATCTGAAAACAGACCTTGGGAAAAAACACATTTGTCACAGGGGACATTAATTAACACCC
Organism: Scalopus aquaticus; assembly: GCA_004024925.1. NCBI lineage: Eukaryota > Metazoa > Chordata > Mammalia > Eulipotyphla > Talpidae > Scalopus > Scalopus aquaticus. Next base: position 94,654 of record PVIJ01003007.1, on the reverse strand, counting down.
CACTTTCACCAATGGACAAATCAACCACAGAGGAAAAAAATGAGGATCCAATAACCTTAAACAAAGAATTAGATGGGCTTCATGGACACTTATCAGGTACTGCCCCTCAAAAAAGCTGAGTACACATACTTCTCAAGTACATGGGGAACATTTTCTGAAATTGAACATACACTGGGTCACGAGCTAAGTATCAACAAATTCATGAAGATTGAAATCACACCAAACATCTTTACTGATTATAAAGCTATCAAGCAAGAAATCAACCCAAAATAAAAGCAGGGAAAACATCTACTATGCACAGACTGAAGAACACACTACTGAATAACTAGAGGGTTAATGAGGAAATCAAAGATGAAATTAAGAAAAACCTCAAAACAAATGACAAAGAGAACACAAACTTCCAGAACTTCTGGGACACAGTGAGAGTTGTACTAAGAGGGGAGAATATAGCAATGCAGGGCCACAGCAAGCAACAAGAGAGGACTCAAATAAATCCCACCTCTCACCCCAAGGACTAGCAAAAAAAAAGAAACAAACAAAATCAGAAGACAATAGAACAAAGGAAATAAAAATTACATGTAAGTGGAAAAAAGGTCTAAAAGATTAACGAAACCAAAAGTTGGTTCTTTGAAAAAGTAAGTATAAGAGGCAAACCTCTAGTGATGCTCACAAAAAAAAAAAATGAAGAGAGAAAGCTTCTATTCAAATAAGTGGGATCAGAAATGAAAGAGAAGTTACAACAGACATCTCAGAAATTCAGAGGATTTTAAGAGGTTAATATGAATATTTGTATTCCAGTAAGTGGATTAACCTAGAAGAGAGGGATAAAATCTTAAAATATATACAAACATCCAAGATTGAATAGAGAAGAAATAGAAAACCTGAGGAGACCAATTGCAAGTAAGAAAATTGAAACCGTAATAAAAACTTTCCCAAAGAAACAAAAGTCCAGGACCAGATGACTTCACAAATGAGTTCAAAGATGAAAAAATCCCAGACCTCCCTGATGGTGCAAGGGGTTAAATCTCAGCGCTATCAAACTAGAGGCAGCCACTGCAGCAGGAGTTCAATCCCTGGTCAGGGAGTTTCCCACATGGCGTAGCAGACCTCTTCTGCCTCACAGGCTGCTCCCCTTAGCAGTGTATTTCAGTCGATCTGATTGTTCTGCTCTCCACTCTGTCTCTGGTGAATCCTCTCATCTCCTTGCACCTCTGGCCTGTACCCCAATTCTTGTATGCATAAATAAAATGAAAATAAATCTTTAAAAAAAATATAAAAATACCTATCCTGATTAAGCTCTTTCAAAAAAATTTAGAAAGAGGCTTTACTTCCAAACACATTTTATGAGACAACTATTATTCTAATACCAAAACCAGACAAAGACAACACACAAAAATAGAAAACTACTATTCCCTAATGAATATAAGTGTAAAAATCCTCAACAAAAAATTTAACACCTTAACTTCAACAATGGATGACACACTGTAACCAACTAGAATTTATACTGAAGACACAAGGGTGGTTCAGCATTTGAAAATCAATTAATGTAATTCTCCATATTAATAAAAGGAAAAATAAAAATAATATGATCATATCAGTAGATGCCAAGAAAGCATTTGATAAGATTTAGCATTCATTTGTGATGAAAACCCTTAAAAAGTGGTGATACATGACTCAATATAAAAAAGCCATATATCACACCCCATAACTAACATCATTCTCAATGGTAAAAATCTGAAAGCTTTTCCACAAATAACTGTTATAAAACAAGGATGTCCACTTTCACCACTACTAATCAACATAGTATAAGAAGTCCTAGCAAGAGCAATTAGGCAAGAAAAAACTACAAAAGAAATCCAAATCGGGAAAGACGTAAAGCTGTCATTATTTGCAGATGACATGATAAATCATAGAATCCTTTGTATATTGAAGCCCTAAAGACTCCACTATACAACTATTAGAAACAATAAACCATTTCAGTAAAGTGGCAAGTAACAAAATCAATTTGCAAAAGTCAGTTGCCCTCCTTTATGCAACCCATGAGCTAGAAAAGGAAGAAATTAAGAAAGCAATCCCTTTTACAACTACATGAAATAGAATTAAATACCTAGGAGTAAACTTAACAGAGGAGGTAAAGTACCAATACAAAGAAAACTGTAAGATATTATTATAAGAAATAGAAGACTCAAAAAAAATGGAAAGATATTCCCTACTCCTGGATTGGAAAAATTAACACTGTCGAAATGACTGTTCTACCCAAAGCAAATTCAGTACAACCCGTGTATTATATATATATATTTTTTTTTATTTATATCTTTTACATCATTGCGGATCCCCATAAAATTCCCACCAGTTCATTCATGAACTATCACCATAGTCCCTTGTGTTCTTCTCTCCTGTTTTGATCCTTTTTCCTTCCCCTCCCTTGCATAATGTTTCTTATCCACGGTTGACTGCTAGTTTTTGTATTATTATTATTATTATTATTATTATTATTATTATTATTATTATTATAGTTGTTGTTAGTTTTTTCCCCTGATCCCTTATTTGGTTCCCCTATATTCCTCCTATAAGTGAAACCATTGATATTTTTCCTTTTCCTTCAGTTTTATTTCACTGAGCATTATCCCTTCTAGCTTCCGATATCAAAGATTCAATGGCATTCTTCAAAGAAATAGAAAAAACATTACTGAAATTCATTTGGAATCACAAAAGACCCTGAATAGTCAAAGTAATCCTGTTCTTCCTGGGAAATCTAGAGGCAAGAGGTCAGGCCCTAATGTCAGCTGAATATATTGTTTGTTGGTTGGTTTTTTGGGTTTTGGGGGGATTTTTGTTTTTTTTTATTGAGAAAGAAAAGATGGCAGTAACCTCTTCTTAGTAAGAGACTCACAAAACTCTACAGGCAGACCTTTCAGGAATTAACCAGCTAGTCAAAGCAGAATGCCTAAAATTTTTAACTTCAATTGTTGCAGGCATGTGTATCATCTCTGTCAGAAAGTTTCATACAATGTGACTTGGGCAAATGACAGAAGTTTAGACCCCGCCTGCTGTCCTTCAATCACTCAGGAAGTAGAATGGCCTAGTGATTAGTTGCTTAGTTGATTCAACTAGCAATTACTGAGCAAATGGTCTGAATTAGAGAACCCCACTAAGTGTTGGCGAAGCAACTCTGAAAAGGCACAGGTCCCACCTTGGGAGGTATTTGAGAAGATAGTGGCGCACAAACAAATCATTCACAAACAACAATAATCATATTTATAGATTTTTTTTTTTTTTTTTTGCTAATTGCAGGGCAGCACTAGAGAAGCAGTTAAGTCAGAGAAATCTTTCCTGAAGGTGCAATATATGTTCAGCAATCCAAGAATGTTTAAGGATAGCACACAGGCCAGCTGCCTAGATGAAAAGTCATAACCTTTGGTTCCCCAGGTTTATTGAGATGTATCTGACATCTCAATAAATCGATTAACTTTAGACGTTAAACATGACGATTTGATAAATGTATAGATTGCAAAATGATCACATAAATATAGTTAACATCTATCACCTTACATATTATAAATTTTTCTTGTGTTGAGAACATTTAAGATCTTAGCAACTTTCATATACATGACACAGTATTGTTAGCTCTAGTCACTATGCTATACAGCATGTCCCCAACACTTATTTATCTTATAACTCATGTTTAGATTTTAGATTCCACACACAAGTGAGATCACACAGTATTAGTCTTTGTCTCTCTGACTCATTTCCCTTAATGTCCAAATTCCATCCATGTTATTATAGTGGCAGAATTTCTTATCAAATAACATTCCATTCAACATTAATTGTCATAAAGTTTTAAAACTTTAAATCTACACCTTTGAATTCTCTAGCAGATGTTACCAAAACTCCTGTGGGCAGACCCCAATGATGATGTCTACATAAGGCCAATAACAATGCAATAAATAATTATCAGCAGTAATAGTTGCTGTTCCTACTGCTGTTTTACTGAACTTATCATTAATTTTACATGTAGATTTAAAGTGGGGATCCCACCCTTTCTAACTACTAGGTTTTAAAGTCTGTCCGCATATGAGAAAATTTCACATCTTTAAAAGTACCCATTTAATGTATATTAAAATTAATGTATGCTACAATTACAACATGTGTGTATCTATGATAATTCTTGGGCATATTAAAGTACAAGGACCACTGAATTTGACCATAGAAAGACTGAAAGGGAATTCTCAATGAAGATGTGTAGGCACTCATTTCTGACTTTAATATAATTATCAATTTTCTAGGACCGAATGTGAGATAGTTGGGAAATTCTATAGTATTCTAACTTGTCTGTGTGGTTTATTCCATTCTGTTTTAACCTTACCTTGTCTTACATTCTTTAACCTCTCTATTTCTAACATTAATTACTTATTTTTAAAAATTAATTGTATCATGGAGCTGAATTCTAAAGTTAGCATGTAAGAACATATGTGTGTCCACACTAATTATTTTGTTTACAAGTAATGGTGAAGCAAAGAAAAGAGTCATTTCAATAATTATTTTCGTAACACTTTATTGAATAATTGTTAACTTGATGCTGCTCAATTCATTTCTGGAAAGACTTTCCTATCTCCTATAAGAAAAAAAAGTTTAAATAGAAAAAGAATTTTTCAAGGCAATGTTAAATTTCATATTTCCTTTACTCATCGAATATCAATTTAGGGATTGAAGAGCTTAGAAATCACCTAGTTTAATTCCCATTCAACAGAGTAGTGGAAAGTGTGATATAACAGAGGAGAAGCTAACTAGTGATCTAGTCTCAGTTCTGCTATTGAGAAAACCACCTTACACCCTTGTGGTGAAGTTTTCCTCCTCATGAATGAGACTTAACTGTATCTTTTCATCCTGATCCCTTCTAACTTAAACTGAGTAGCCTTGACCAAATCACTCGATCTTTTTGTGCCACAATTTCCTCATTTGTAAAATGAAGATATTAATAATTTCCACCTAAAAAGACATTGTAGATATTAAACAGAAACACTATTTAGATGGTATAACTGAAACTAATAATATTATACATCAATTATATCTAATCAACAAAAAGAAAGAAAAGACATCACACACTTTTTCTTCATGACCTTAGTCAAATATCTGCTGACTTTTCCTCATGTAATCTTAGGCTCAATGGCCCTCTCAGGTGTTAAGGATGTGTGTGTTACTCAATACCCATCCCAACCCACGCATGCACCTTTTTAGAGCATTTAGCCTCTCCCCACCCCCCACCCTGCCACTGCTTCTCCTGAGTAGGCCTGGGCCAGTATCTCCATCCTTCCCATCCAGGTGATTGGAGCAAAGGTAACTATCTCACCAAGCTGGTTAATAAGACTCTCTCTCCTGGGAATTTGGAATCAGGACCCAGTCTTTGTTAGGCATTATCCCTAAGAGGGATGAAAACGTGATCTAGATGAGATCTATTTGGACCAGAATTACCACAGTTGAGAAAAATGGTGTGCAAAGAATAGAGGGAGAAGAGAAGAGAAAGGGGTGGGAGAGGGAAGAGCCACCAGCACACAGAGAAACCAGACAAGGGCATAAGTGGACAAGGGAGAGAAAAAGAAATGACGAAAGGAAGAGATGGGACTTAAATGCTTCTTAAGTCACTGATAATCTTTTTGGAATTGGTTCTATTGAAATCTACCTGTGTTTTCTGCCCTTGGGTTCGATATGTTTTTCCTGAATTAATCAAATAAATCTTTTTTGTACTTCAGCTACATTGAGTGAGCTCTGTTTCTTTCTAAGACTCCCTAACTATGACAGCATTTATCACCATTTACAATGTTTCATCCTTCATATTTGTAATATCACACCCTAGACAGTTTTGAGGCAGAACTATCCAATTAAACTTCTAGGATAATGCAAGTGTTCTGTATCTTTGTTGTCTGTATGGTACCCATTAGCCACATGTGGCTATTAAAAAATTAAATGGAATGAATACATTTGAATCAAAATAAATGAAGTGGAATTTTTTTAATTAAATGTTTCAAAAGATTGAATAAGTATATATATGTACACACACAAACACACACACGCGTGTGCTTAGAACAGTGTCTGCACTTGGTACTTGGTAAGGACAGTAAAATAAGCTGCTATAATATTTTTTTGCTATTGTTACTTTTAGGCTATGGTCCTTTCCACCTATAATAGGGGGATCTAAAAGTCCAGCCCAAAAAGGTGTATGACAAGTTTCACAATGGTTACCAGATAATTTAATATTTCATAAGCTTCTGAAGATCATAAATAACTAGGTCAGCCAAATGCCCCTACACACACACCATGACTCACCGTTTTTGAAAATGAACACCACAACTGAGCCATTTAAACTGCCACATCCAAAAGGAGATAGGCAACCCAATGATAATGCTCAAATACATTTTTCTGTCATCATTTATCTTATTTAAGTGATATAAAAAAATGGTCTGGAAAGCAACCTAATCAAGCACAATTTAAAGTTTGCAAATGGACAAACAGTTTCCAGGGTGATCCCCCAGATCTCATTTCTATGGATGGGGACATAGCTAATGTGTGGCATACACAAATGCTATCAAAATATCCTCTGCAAGGTTTCAGATGAGATAACTATCAGCATCCCTCTAATATTACTGGTAGAATGCTAGAAACATTCTAGTATGTAACACATGAAAATAAAGAATCAGTTACAAAGGGCCAGTTGCTCGTCCAAACACTATGGAAAGGTGTGTGGAGGTTCCCCAGACTACTAAAAATGGAGCTACCATATGATCCAGCAATTCCAATAATAATAATAATAATAATATAGCAGGCAACTAATAATCAGAGACATTCTGCAAGGGAGGGGAGAGGCAGAGGGGTCAAAACAGGGGAGGGAAGAGCACAGGCACTATGGTGATGGTTTACAGGTGAACTGGTGGCGGGGATTTTATGGGGACTACACCTGAGAGGAGAAAGTATACATGGTACAAAAATGTATACTTTACGTGTGTGTGTGTGTGTGTGTGTGTGTGTGTGTGTGTGTGTGTGTGGTGTGGTGTGGTGTGGTGTATAAAGAAAAAGAAAACACTACCCAGCATAAAAAGACAAAAAGCAACCACACTGGACGGGAGAGGAATGAAAAAAAAGAAATTGTTTTTCTTGTTTAAATAAAGGATCTTGAACACTAACAGCACTTTAAATAAGGAGTCTTATTTATCATTTGATTAGCTTAAATTATTAATAAAATATGTACACTTTTCTCAGGAAAAAAAAAAGTTTCAGTTGTGGTGTTCATGAAAAGCTTAGTAGTGAGAGTCAAAGCTAGAACTAGAACTCCATTGAGTCACTTTCCTTGCCCTGACTTGAGGGCTATCCTCGAATCAATTTTGCTTTTAATGCTGGCTTGTACTCACTTTCCTGAGCTGGTTTGAGTCTTAATTTTCTTAATTTGCTCCAATAAACCACTCTCTTGACTCTCCAAACTAGTTTGACCAAATCTGCGCCCCCTCCATGACAGAAATTACATTGCGGTTTGGTGTTACAGAGTACCCAGCTTTTTCAGATTGCAATTACTGGCTACTCTAGACCTTCTCGATTTTAATTTCAGCCTTCACTTGAAGAAAGAAAGAAGGAAAAATATGGATGCTATTTAATCCTTCCAATTAACATTTTGCAAGAGTAATCACTTCATGTCTCTGAGGGGCGAGGGAAATAATAAAGGGCCACATTACATCATATGGTAGCTAAAAAGAAACACTTTGAACCATGTCGCTGGGGACAGTCCCTGCAAAACCAGAATGTCTAGTCATTTTGACCTACAGCAGAAAGTATCGAATATCTAGGACAAGTGTGAGCACAAACAGCTGATCAAGTCGCTAAGCTCTAATGCAGCCGCTGTGTGAGCGGGGCCACATGCAGACCTACCAATTAAAGAAGCTCTCTGGAAGAAGAAGCTGAGGTTTCTCCATTTCCCTTTTTAGTTTTCCATGCTTGGTTTTGTTTTTTTGTCAGAGGATCTGAGAATGAGGATGATGAGAGGGACAGCGCTCATGGTCAATTTGAAGAATTCCCGACTTACAAAGTCAGCAGAATCTTTTCTCCTTAAGTAAGGTGAAACCATTTCTTTTCCTCATCAGCCACTGCTGCAGGAACTAAGCTCATGGCAAACTCATGGGCGAGGACCTGCTTTCTCCAGTGTTTACGGTTTGCACAGAGAAAATGATGGCATTTTAACAGGGGATGAGAGGGTAGGGGAAATCCCTGGTCAGAAACCAGGCAGTCTAGAGGCTTCTATTAGAACAGTTGTACTAAAGAGCAGTGGACAACTTGAGGTTCACCCAGATGACCTGAGTAGATGTGATAATCAAGTAGATCAAGACAGTGATTAAGCAGAGCAGAACAGGAGCCTCCCTGGTGGCGCAAGGGGTTACGCATCAGCACTATGAAGCTATCAGCAGCCACTGCAGCATGAGCTCGATTCCCGGCCAGGGAGCTTCCCACGTGGCGTGGCAGACCTCTCCTGCCTTGCCCACTGCCCCCCTCAACAGTGTATTTCAGTCCATCTGCCTGCTCTGCTCCCCACTCTGTCTCTGGTGAACCCTTTCACCGCCCCACACCTCTGACCTGTACCCCAGCTTGTATGCAAAAATAAACCTTTTAAAAAAATAAAAATAGAGAATAGTAGAGTAGCTGTCATTTCTGCAGCCATGACTCCATGGCAAGTCCTGTGCTAAGCACTTAACACATATTAACTCATTTACTAGTCTTGGTGATCCCAGGAAGACTTTCCGTTACCATCTCCATTTTCAAAGAAAGAAACTGAGAAGTATTAGAGGCTGAGAGGTATTAGAAAATTAGCCAGAGGTCATAGATCTTATTAACAACAAACTCATCCCATGTTCCTCCTCTCACTTCTCTTCTGGGACTTCATTCCTTTATCTCCTGTCAGAATAACTGCACCGAGGACTCCTTGCTTCTAAGGATCAGGTCACGACATAAAAACAGATTCTATATTGGTTGGAAGAAAGGCATATAATTTTTAAAAATTAACACATCATCGCATTTGGTTCCCACCATACCTTACAGGACAAGCAAGACAGGATTATTTATTTTGTTTTTAAAGCCCCTCAGAATTATATTCATTGACTAAGCATCCTCCATGATTAAACTCTTAGAAGTTTCTTTCAGAGCAATAATTGCCAATAGAGTCAGTCAACAAGTTAACCCATTAGTGGAAAGAAAATAGGTATGCCTTCTGTTGGAAGCAGTGTCTGAATGTTGGGTGGGGGAGGGAAGATGCATTATGAAACCACAGGGATGATAGTTGACACCACCCAGATACCTCAGAGACTCCAGCATGGGCAAGGCTTCATGAGTTTTCTCCTTCTTGTCTCTCCAGGCTTTTGTTTTGTTTTTTAATTTTTGTGTAGGTTTATTTTGCACATTTATTTTTTAATTAGATATATTTTTATTGCTGTAACGTTGGTTTAAACACTGTATATGACTGAGAGGTACACACCTCCTCAGATGTATGTTACCACACCACACCCGCCACCAAAGCACTCCTTAATCTCCCACCATGGCACATGGAGCCCCCTGTCCCTTTCACTCTCTATCACCCACCCTTCCCCTCTGGTAACTTCAGTTCTACAGACAGTTTTCTAGGATTTGTTTTTGTTTCTTTTTTCTGTTCCTTTGTTTTGTTTCTTTATCTTCCACATACAAGTGAATTCATCCAGTATTTGTCTTTCTCCATCTGACTTATTTCATTGAGCATAATCACTCTAGTTCCATCCATGTTGTCCTGAATGGCAAGATTTCATTTTCTTTTTTATAACTGAGTGGTATTCTGTTGTGTAGATGCACTAATTCCATTAGAACAGTTGTGCAACAGAGCCACAAACTTGAGACTCTCTCAGCTGACTCTCACATCAGGAACTTCAACTCTCAGTCCTTTAGGCTTGAGCTTGGTGTTATCCCCTTCTCCTTTTCCATACCTCCATCATGTAATATTGGGAAGAGAGCCATAGTCTCCCAGGGATTGTGATAACTCCCCTTCTCCCTCTTCTATCCTGATCAGAGTAACCTTCTCAAACACAAATCTTACTGTGTTGCTTCGTGCTAAGAGTCTTCAGTAATTCCACATAACCTGCAGGATAAATTAGAAATTCCTCAGAATATGTAGAAAGCTCCATATGATCTGACCCCCAGTGAAACTGACCTCAATTGAGCTTTTTTCCTCAAATCTTCATAACAAAATGTATAGAATCCCGTATCCATTGTTGTTTTAAGTACTTTACATAAAAAAAAATACCCCTTAGAACGCACAAACTGTGAAGCTGTGGCTATTATTATTCCTATTTTACTCATAATGAACCTGTTACCCAGGCCTGATAATGAACTAAGTCACACAGCTAGAAGTGGTATAGTTAGGATTTGGACTAGGTTCCAGAATTTATAGTCTCAATCACACCATGACACATCTCCACTTAGTACTCTCTGCCAGCATTGCAATCTCCTTGGGACAAGAAGTTTTAAAGAAAATTTAAATTCTTTGAAAACCAAGCCTACTGGATAGGTTTTTCCTGGATTACCTACCTCTTAGATTAAAGGACTATTTTCTCTTCCTCTCCAGGATGCATTTTCTTCGAAATGTAGCCTGCACTTGCTGTCTTATCACCATGCCAGACTATTCCATGACCACAAACAGAAAAGAGTCACCATACTTTTTTATACATCTCATAATATTTATATCCTGCAATATGAATAGCTATTCATCTCTCCTTTCCCACTAGATTGGAAGCTTCTCAAGGTCAAGAACTTTTTCATATTTACCTTTATGTCTCTACAGCAACTACTAAAAGCTTTTGACATTAAAAGTACTTAATAATTGCTTCTTGAATAGATGAATAAAGATGAAGATAAAATTAATAAACAAATAAACTCGCTACTATTCAGTGATTGCAAAAACATATTACTGAGATGAGCAATGTTTTAATTCATTTGATACCAAAGGTTAATTCTTCCCTTAAGCTGCTGGAATCACTTAATTTTTCTATACTTGGTCCACATGTGAAATCCCAACCAACATCAAATGAAAGTTTGATTAAATAAACCAGGAACAGCATGTGTGAGAGATATGAATCTCCCCCACATCCTCAGGACAGAATGTGGATCTGGAAACCAGAAGACATGACATTGAAGAGTTGAAAGTTCTCAAAACAGCCTGTGTCCTATGTCCAAAGAAAAATGATGTGCACTTCATCTCCAATAATAATAATAACAACAACAACACAAGTTCAGGGACCCAAGAGTATCTGGATCAAATCATAAGATTTTTAGCCTTTCCTTCCTTCCCTCATATTTCCCACTTTGTTAATTATTATTTTGAATCCTCCGCCCCCCATTAAAAAATGAAGAATTTGGTGTTACTGCAAAAGCATTTTTAACCTAAAGAGGCAAAAGGACAAAGCAGTTTCAGCTTCGAAGATTATTCTAACTTCTCAGAAGCTCCTGTTGCCCTTGAAGCTGGTTTCCTGGAGCAGCAAAGATTCCTGGGATTCTGCAAGCAGCTAGAGTTATCTGGTGAGTGATCAGAAGGCTCCTGGGAGGAGGCCCAGCTGGGATTCCTTCCAAACCGTGTCTGCACCACCTGTAACTCTTCAATACATGTGCTTGCCAGAAGATCGTCTCGGGCCTGGGGGGGTGGGGAGAGTTGCCATTCCAGAAAGGATCACCAGCCAACTTTGGCAAAGAAGAACAACCTTGTGCATTGGGAGGGAGTCAGGGTTTCCAGATAGGGGCAACTTGCCAGCCCTGGTATGCAGATCCAGGATCTGTGCCCATTGAGCCTGTCCCAGCTTGCCCAGAAGAGAGAAGCCAAGGTAAGATGGGAAAGGTGTTCACTCCCCATCTCCTTCCAGTTCCAACCAGCTCCAGTCTCCTTTGAAATCCTGCACCAGAAGGCATAACCAATACTGAGGCATTTTCAGTGAGCCTCTGGGATTTGCTTTTCTCTCTCTCTCTCTCTCTCTCTCTCTCTCTCTCTCTCTCTCTGTCCTTCTTTCTCTCTCTTTGGCAAGTAGACCAACATAAATCAAAAAGCACAGGATCTGGAAGCAGATAAACTTCAATTCAAATCCTGGCTGGGCCAAGCATGAGTTTATAAAATCCCCCTAAATTATAAAACTTCTTTGAACCATGGAATTCTTATTTCTAAAATAGTATTAATCTAATCCAGAATTTCTCCATCTCGATATGCTTGACATTTTGGACTGTGTATTTTTTGTAGTGTTGGAACAGAGAGGTAGGACTTAGTTTATGCATTATAGAATGTTTAATAGCATCTTTAGCCTACCACTACATGTAAGTTGTGACAATCAAAATGATTACAGACCTAGGTTAATGTACCCTAAATTACCCCCATTTGATAATCACTAAATTACCCCCATTTGATAATCACTGACCTAATCAAATCCTTAAGATTGTTGTTTCATACATATTATTGCAAATATAGCCGGGTATATATGAACTCTAAATACTCTTCTCCTGTAGTAGATGCTACCACTGCCCCACCCATACCCCATTGGCATCTACCTCAATACACCAATGGTCACTTCCCATGAACATCTAGGACTCTCTGGTTTACCTGTGATCAAGGAAAGTTGGAAGTTGATGCCCTTGGCAAGAGCCATTAGCCGCTGATAGACAAGAAATTGGTGGATAAACACCCCAGCTTCCCAATCCCTTGGTTGAGATAGTTCCAAGGTATGTTCTCTTCTGTCTCCCAGAATTCCCCAGTGAGATCAGACACATTGCCCAAGGGTAGCTGACTAGAGAACACACTTCCTTCTCTACCTTCACATGCCTGCTCTTCCATGAGTATTTCCTAAACTCTTTGGACAACTTCCTTTACCTTTCAAGTGTTTCTATCTTTCCGTAACTTAACATATAAAAACTGACTGTTATTCCTATAAATGGCCTACCTTGCTAATTCATCAGGTTTCTCATCAGTGTTTACCTGGGTCATAGTGTTTAAGAGTTTGTTTTTAAGTATTGCAAATAAGCTACTGTTCTGTTCTGGGGACTGTTGAAAATGATGATTGACATATCCCAGATAGTCCTGATGCAACTAAAAACAAAGAGTCCAGGAATTCCATTTCTTACTTGGTTCTAAGCCCAGACAATCCTCCATATTGCTGCCACGGAAATCCTTCTAAAATACATATCAGATCACATCTGACATGAATCAGGAATTCTAGTCTATTGATGTATCCTCAATACATAAAACCACACAAGCACATGGTACGTACTCATTATTGAGTAAATGTCGTTTTCATGCTCGAAATCTTGCATGCTTATCAATAAAGGATAACGACCAAGCACCTTCAAATGGTTCACAGGGCAGAAACTTCATCCTTTATGACTTGGTCTCTCCAACTTCATTGCTCACCACATCCTTTCTATATTGCCCTATAATAAATATATACCACTGTATATTAGCCATCCCCTACCATGCATGGTTCCTAGGGATATGTGGTCTTTTTGTTACATTTTATGCCTCTTGCATGTTGCCCGTCGGCTTAGGATGACTTGTCCAGATCTTTTCCCTAATGACATCACCAGATTCCCTAAGGGGCTGTTCAACTCTGACCTTTTGGGGGATAATTCCTGAACCCTTTGAGTAAAGGCACACTTTCTCTGCTTCCATTGCACTTACTATACTTTGGGGTTTTCTCATTAATCTCCCCCACCAGAGAGCATTATTGCCATGAAGTAATGGGCATGACTTTGACTTTTAGGTATCCCCAAGCCTAACACATTTTAGGTGCTCAGAAAATTAATGCTTGTGAATTAATGAAAGGCTTTGACTGTTCTCTATGGTAATAATCTGAACAGGTTTTAGCAAGTGTATTAGTCAAGATTCCTCAGAGAAGCAAAACCAAGAGGATATATATATCTATAGAAAAGGATTTATTGTGAGGATTGGCTCATAGGATTATGGAGGCTGAGAAGTCCCACCATCTGCCACCTGCAAGCTGGAGGCCCAGGAAGGTTGCTAATATGGTTCCAGCCAAACCGAAGGTCTAAAAACCAGGCTTGCCAGTGGTATATGTAGACTCTGAATGTAAAGCCCTGAGAACAAGGAACACTGATGTCTGATGGTGGGAGAAGGTGGGTGGCCTGGTTCAAGCAGAGAGCAGATTCACCCTTCCTCCACTTTTTTGGTCTATGCAGGTCCTCAGTGGGTTGGATGATGCCCATCTACATTGGTGAGGTTGATCTTTATTCAGTGTTCTGATTCAAATGCAAATCTCTTCCCAAAACACCCTCACAGACATACCCAGAAATGTTCACCAGTTATCTGAACATCTTTAGTCCAGTCAAGTTGACACATAAAATTAACCATCACAGATTATATAATCCTCACTCACTTACATCAGCAACCAATTTCTGCATAGAGAGAATATTCGGTAAATCTCAGGAACTCCCTGTCTACTAAGTATCTTCAGAAATATAAACAAACCACAGGTACATGAACCACATTATCTAAGCCTCCTACTATTATGATTTATCTATACTAATGATGGGAAAACCTATGGCCTTGGCCAAGGAATAATGTGACCTGCCACCGAAGCCTGCAGACAAGGGTCATGTATGAACACAAACTCTTCCCACATTGCACAACCAGGTGGGTGGCTGTCATGAGAACCCACAAAAGCTGTTTGGATATTGTACTTTTCATTGAACTGAGCGCTCTCAACCTATAAGGAAAGCTTCAAGATGGAATGTTTACAAATTCAATACCAGGTCTTAAATCTTAGAGTATGTATTTAGTATTAGTGAGCTGAGTCATGGAAACAGAGGATAGAAACAAAGGAAGATATTGGTTCTGCCCTAAAGTCCCAATTAATTCTGCATCTCAATCTCCTTCAAGGTATAGCTGGGACACGATCATCCCTCCTCTCTTCCCCACCCCCTTTCCACATTCACCCTTCTAAAACAAAGCTGGTTGAAAAGCTCCGGATATTTAGTTTCCAAAACAACCCTGAGACCAGAATAAAATCTAATAATAGAAGAAAAATCACAATAGCAATGAAGAATATAATAAAAGGAGAATTTTCATTATATTGATTCAATCATGCAATCAGCAAATACAAATCATCTACTTATAATGATCAAGAAGAGCTGGTTTGCTCCTGAAAATAATATTTTATAAGGTGTATGTGCCCACTAAGATGAAGTACAGGGGGCAAAAACTGAACATGATATCTAAAAAATAATAGATTTTCATATGACACTAAATTTCCTATGTCCTGTCAATAAGAAACACTAATTGAAGCCTCCTTGCTGAGATAAGGAGCCAAGATCTACTTTTAACAAAACAGAGGACTTAGATCCTCCACCAGACCCACCTGCAACTTTTCCTCAGTTCCAATTTCCTAATCTTTTAATACCCTTTTGATACCCTACTTCTTTCACAAGGACAGTCACTCTATCTTGATATAATTATCCATAGGAAGCAACCAAAATAGATGACTGGATCAAGAAGATGTGGTACATATACACAATGGAATACTATTCAACAGTCAAAACGATAAATTCATGTCATTCGCAGCAACATGGATGGAACTAGGACGGATTATGCCCAGTGAAATAACTCAGAAAGAAAAAGAGAAATATCGGATGGCTTCACTTACAGGAGAAATACAGAGGAACAAAATAAGGGATCGGGGGGAAAAAAAAACCCACAACAAAACAAAACAAAAATAAACTGACAACTATAAGTCAGAGACATTCTGCAGAGGAGGGGAAGGGAGAGGGACAAAAACAAGGGTAGGGTAGCAAGAGCACAAGAGACTATGGTGATGGTGCATGGGTGAATTGGTGATGGAAATTTTAGGGGGACTACACCTGGGAAAAGAGTAAACACTATACAAAAATAAACAATGATGTTAAAAGTATATAAATAAATACCCCCAAAATTTAAAAATATATATGCTCTACTACTTTCAGGCATTTTGTGAGGAACATGGTTATAAAATTCAAAGATATAAGGACTTAATGCTGTCTGTAAGTGGTGTATAAATAAATAACTTTAATTTTTAAAATAATAATAATTACCCACAGTTCTCCAAGCCTTTCTGTCATTGTATTGTCTATATCCCCTTGTGGAAAGCTGAATGAAATATGAACTTTTTTTTCCTCCTCTGCTTCTAAAAACAGTTTCTAGTAGTTTCTAGATATCTAGTATATGATATCATATACCAGCACAAATACACTTCAGCAGTATTATCTAAACAGTACAAGCTAGTCCCCTCAACTCAGCAGACAGTTGTTTGGTATGAGATTCTAAGAGTTGCTCCATTGAAGGATGTGGAATTTCCATGTGTGAATAAATATAGAGATTTGAACTTCCTCAGAAAAAATTACAGACCCACTAAAGGCACAAATTGGAAGGATATCACAAAACCAGCTAACCTCCTCAATTTTTTGAAAACACCTCCCTAAATGCAATGGAAGATATTGATAAATCTCAATTCCCAATAACAGGGCTTCTGGTGTCCACCATATAGTACTACTCCATACTCCTTCTCATCAATCAGATTCCCGTTAGGAAACCCCTCACCTCCTGAACAGGCTAACTTGGCATGAGTTGCCCCAAGTATTGCTGATATGTATTAGACAATAGCATAGACAGTCTAAAGGAAGAATATAATATACTTTTCCAGACAAGTACTAAACAATCTTTTGTTACTTTCCTACCAGTAAATTTATGTGGACATTATCAAGAGAGTCAAACAGTTGCTTACGTAGGGCTTTGCAGATAATTAATGAAGTAACTAAATAGAGAGCAGAGATGAGATTCCAGTTATCCCAACTCTGTGTACAGCCTGCTTCGACTCTAACATCTCTCATGCCCAGTGTTCCTGCAGAAGGATCTCACAGCGGAAATGATAAACTTCAACATTCAAGTCTCAAACTAATCATTTGAAGCCAACCTGATATTATACTCCATCTATGTTAGCTGAGACAATCTCCTTCAGCTGGAACTTTCCTGGAACCAACTGTTCCTCCTTAAGACAACACAAATGCAACTAAAGTAACTGCTATGCAGTTATAAAAATGTTATTGCCTATAGGACTCCACAGAATGAGAGGTAATTCATGTTTTATGTGCTCATAGCAAGGATGTTTAAATGTCATCTTTATTTTGACAGTTTTTCAGTGAAGGGTGTTAATGCCACATTCTATTTAAATTGATTTTTATTATATTAAAGACCAATGTCTTTCCCTATTGGCTTCTCTTGATGGATAAACAACTCCAAAATGACTATAACATATTGATTGATGCATAGATAAACTTTTTTTTTTAAGCACTGTGTATCTCATGGAAAAAAAATAATTCTTCACAGAAAACTATAAGGTATGAAACTTAGCAAAATTGCACCAGCAACACTGGGATTTAAGTCTTATTTTAACTCGTGTTCTGGACAATTTCCTTTTTCAAAGACTCTATCCCTGACTAATAGTCTAAATTTTAATGTGGTTTTCCTACTTTTTGATATGTCATGCCTAGTAAATGATGAATAGTTCAGCCTTTAGGCAGTTTACAGGGAATTTAGACCAATGATTTGCTCAGAAAGAAGGTCCCTTTACCAGTAAAGGGAAAAGAAAACATGAAGAAATGCCCTTGTTTTCTTGTGCTGGTAGAGAGAGTATCAATTAGCACAGTCCATTTTGGAAGCATATTGTTAAGACTAAGTCAGAACTGAAAGATTTCAATCCTTTTGACAGTAACTCCTGAAAATAGCTCCTAGAAAAATGATGTGAATAGTGTTGATTGCAATGTTAACCCAAATGGGGAATGGGTGGGGTGGTTTTATGCATGAAAAAGCAAGGTGTCCATAGCTGTGTTGACTAAAATAGGAGAGATTGTGGCACAGAAATTGGAAACAAAAGCCTCCATGTCCAGCAAAAGAGATATAATGTAATAAAACATGGTGTTCATTTGATAAAGTATACAACCATCATAAACAAAAATTATGACACCCGTGTCAAAAAACACTTAAATGAAATGTTAGAGAATACAGCATTGGCTTAGTCCATTTGAGTTGTTATAACAAAATATCACAGACAGGGTGGCAATAGAAATTTAATTTCCATGGTTCCAGAAGCTGGGAACTAAGATAAGGGCACCAGCAGGGTGCTGTTCTGGTGAGGATCCTTTTCCTTATTCTCACTGTGGCCTCCTTGCTGTGTCCTCATTTGATGGAAAGCTCTTTGACAAAGCACCAATTCCATTCATGAGGGTTCCACCCTTATGGCTTAAGCGCCTCCCAAAGACTCCACCTCCTAATACTATCACATCAGGCTTAAAGACTTCAACATATGATGGTAGGGTGGCAACATTTACACAATAATGAATATAGATATTTCAGTTGAAATAATTTGAAAATATGACATTGACCTGCTTAAAAACCCTCACTGCCTTCCCACTGCGATTGATTTTAGCACAGTCTCCAATATATGACAATTAAGTCCTACATTGTCTGCTCTGTATCTACACCTCCAACCTTAACTTACCCCATTACCATACTGCTCTACATCTCTGAAGCATTGAGAGACCTTAGAAATGGTTCAAACATGTCACCCTTCAATAGGCAAAAGTATCTCTTCTTCAAGAGGACTTCTTCCATGACCTTCCGAGGGACAAGTTTCCCTGTCACACTACTCTAAAATGACTGGTGCTCATTTCAGTTGCCCCAAGTTGACAGCAAGCTCCTTTTGAACTGAGATCTTGTCTTACTCAGTATTGCTATCGTACCACAGTGCCTAGCATATGTTGGAACTCAATGAACTCTCTGGAGGGATGTAAAAACAAAATAGTTATCAATCAATGAAAGAATCTATGAATCAATATGCTATTTAGCGTATTGCTACTAGGCTACTAGGCTACTGAACATAGGCATACCTGGGCAGTTGGGTGATAAAGCTGATCTCTTTCAAAATTATATTCAAAATTGTGAGAGATTTGGGGAGGTAACAACTTTATTGAGATATAGTTCACATATACAATTCACTTAGAGTCTGAAAAGCAGTGGTCTTTCAGACCACTGTTTATTCACAGAATTGTAAAGTCATCACCCAATCAATTCTAGTACATTTTCACTACCACACAGACCCTAAATCCTTTAGCTATCATATCCCCTTTTCAGTCCCCCCACACTTCTAGCCCTAACTCTAGATTTACCTATTCTGTACCTTCCATTTAAATGGAATTGTACACTTTTGTGTCTGGCTTCTTTTATTGAACACAATGTGTTCAAGGTTCAGCTATGCTGTTGCATGTATCAGTACTTTATTTCTTTTTATGGAAAATAATATTCCATGTACACATATGGCATAATTTGTTCCCCATTCATCAATTGATGATGATGGGCTATGTCTACCTTTAGGCTATTATGAATAATGCTGGTATGAACATATGTGAGCAAATTTTTGTGCAGACATAACACTTTCATTTCCCTTGGAAATATATTCATTTATATACATATATATGCATGGAATTGCTAGGTCATATGGTAATTCTAAGTTTAACTTTTTAAGGAACTAGAAGGATGTTTTCTAAAGTAGCTATATCAATCTACTTTTGGGGTTAAGTGAAGACTTCTACCCTGGAATCAGGTGGCAAGGCTTTAGTCCTGACTCTGAGCACCCCACTTTCTACATCTGTAAAATGGATACGAATAACAACTGTATAATATGACTGGATGATAATTAAATAAAGTGTGCATATAAAACACACAGTGTAGCTCCTAGCACACAATAAACACTTAATAAATCATCAGTGTGAGAAAACAGGATAATTACAATTAAATCTAAAACCAAATCCTTTTTTGGACTCTGGGATTTCTAGAAGGCTTTTCACATATGTGTTAAGACTCTCAAAGAAGAATGTGTTTGCTAAATGTAATTGATTATGGAACTGTTTCTTCAGAGGTCATCATGGAGGGCAAGTCATCCAGAATACAATTTGGGAAATGCTAATCTAGCACCCTCTCCTTTGAGTATCAGGAAGCTGGAGCTCTCAAAAGAACTGGCCCAGACCACTCAGTTACTTGATAACAAATCCAAATGTAGAGCTTCCCTGGTGGTGCATGGGTTAAGTCTCAGCACTATGAAGCTATCCGCAGCACTGCAGCACAAGTTCAATCCCCAACCAAGGAGCTTCCCACATGGAGCAGCAGACCTCTCCTGACCCGCCCACTGCTCCCCTCAGCAGTGTATTTCAGTAGATCCGCCTGTTCTGCTCCCCACTCTGTCTCTGGTGAATCCTCTCACCACCCCACACCTCCGGCCTACACCCCAGTTCTTGTGTGCATACATAAATCTTTTTTTAAAAAAATCAAATAGAGAATCCAAGTTCCCACCACTCTTTCTTTAGTATCTTTTTATGGAGCCATTAGCTGGAGAGGGAGAAGCCCTATGTTCTGCCCACTGCATGTTCCACCTATTTCATGCAACAAGCTCAGCCTTGTTCACATTTTCATGGGCTGGAGAAAGAGTACAAATGGAGATCCGCTCACCATATGTCCAGGTACATAGCAAGTATAAACCAAGCGAACAAACTGCTGAAGGAAATATGCACCATCTTCTGCCTCAGCAAACAAACCTTCATAATGGCCCACAAGTTCAAACTTCAAGCCCTCAGAGTCTCTCAGTGAACATGAGTAGGGAGGAGGCCCTGGCTCGGTCCCAGCCGTCAGGGGCCTGCTTCACATGCACGTAGATCTTTTGGCCACCAGTCCAAACTTCATTCACAAGCCCCCACTGTCATCTCTGCCTCTCCCCACCCCTGTGACCTCAAAACTGAGTTCTACATGTGACCCCCACAGCAGGATGGACTCTCAGGAAGTCGGACTCGGAAAGAGGCCTGTGTGTGGAAGAGGGATCAGGGCCACTCACACAGGAATCTGGGGTTCCAGGACTCACAATCACAGCGCATGGGCTCTAAGCAGACGCAGTTCCTCAGCCCTGCAGAATCGCTGCCCTGTGTGGTGCGTGGTGCCAGCAGGAGGGCCAGAGCCTGACTCAGGAGGCAGAGTCCATGTTACAGGCAGGCAGGCAGCCCGCTCTTCCCCTCTGAAAGCCTCTGGGACTATTTCAGGGAAGATGCCAGAAAAGAAACACCTGAGAAAATGAGTCTGCATCTCCCTTCCCTGAGCCAAGGACTCTTTAAACCAAATAGCCCAGCAGCCCCTCGAGGATGTCTAACCCAGAGATGCAAGAGCAGCGGCATGGAGAAATCACACAACATGCTGAGGTCTTGGGAAGGACACACAAAGTGACCTGGGAAGTCTCTTCAGCCTCTCCCTAGCCCCCACTTGCTAAATTAGAGAAGATCAGCAAAAACTGAAAGGAGACTCAAGGCTCACATTATCTTTGGATGGTTTGCTACGTGTAAATAAGAAGAACTTTATAGTAACAAGCAGATTGTACATTATCATTAGTATGATTTCAGCCTGCTTTATGGCTCCTCGGCTAGTTGGAAACATATTTTTAGTTCTAATATCAAAGCCTGTCAGAATTTGTTTTGCTAAAGCTAACAGAATGCTACAGGTCAGATCAATTATTACAAAAAATTCAATTAAGAAAGTGCCATGTGCAGCATTATCAAAAAGACTGCAGTGGCGCATATGGCTGGGGAGGACCGATGGCACCGTGTCCCTGCACATGTGTGACGTCGTCCCGCCCTTCAGCCCTGGCACCCTGACCGTATTGGACTGGGAAATCCCCATTTCCTTCTTCCAGCCTCACACTCTCCTCTGTCCCCCCAAACCTCCTTTTCTCCTCTGCCACCCAAACCCAAGAGATTTGGGAACCAATTTAATTGTGTTTCTCTGCAGAGAACTTGGTGAACGGACTTTTGAAAAAGCCAGAACCTGACATCCAGAAAGCTGACATTCTTAAACAGGTGACAAACTGATCAGACAATTAAATACAAGGGTCCAAGTTTGATTGAATGTCCTACCTCTCTGGCAAGCTCAGCTGGGTGATAACGCTTACGAGCACCAACTCTGGGTCAAATGAACTGGATTTAGATCCCGACTCTGTACTCCCTCTTCATGTGATAGTGAGCAATTTACTTGATCCCTCTAAGCTTCCATTTTCTTCTGTGCAAAATGGAGATAATAACATTAACTCCTTTGTGTGTTTGTTGGTAACCATGTATATTTAAGCACTTAGCATGGTGCCCTGCAAAGAGTGAAAACTCAATCTGTATTAGTTATCTTTACTTTTTGTGTCATTGGTAGGTGACAGGTTTGGTGGAAGTTAAGTCAGGGTACAATTTAAATATACAATTTAGTCAGAAAATTAGATCTATTGCTAGTTCAAAGGCTTTGGGCTAGTCGAATCACCTCTCAAGAGCTCCCTTTCCTCAATTACAATTTGGGGATAATCATACCCATCTGGCAGAGTTGTGGCAAGCTTATGTGAAATACCATGTGGCAAAGTGCTTGCCAACTATTACATGACATGCAAGCATAATGTAAAGTCATCAGCTCTAAGCTAGCCCTAAGTCTGGAAACATTCAGCAGATGCCATGCCTTGGAACATGACTGTCCAGGGCAGTAGAAATATACCTAGTGTCTAAGGGTACAAGCAAAAATAAAGCCCAGAAATATGGAAGCCTGGACTCACAAGTGTCTGAGTTAGGGTCTCCGGGGTGGTGCAACTGGTTAAGCTCAGCGCTGTGGAACTGTCAGTAGCTGCTGTACAAGTTCAATGCCCGGCCAGAGAGAAACCCACATGGTGCAGCAGACCTCTCCTGCCTCGCCCACTGTTCCCCTTAGCAGTGTATTTCGGTCGATCTGCCTGTTCTGCTCCCCGCTCTCTCTTTGGTGAACCCTCTCACGGCCCCACACCTCTGGCCTGCAACCCAGCTTGTATGCAAAAATAAAATAAATCTTTAAAAAAAAAAAAGTGTCTGAGTTGTACCACAGAACCAGTTTCAGACAAGCATTGCCTGACTCATTGTATTTAGCATCTTTTAAATAGATTGGTATTGTTTAAAAAAAAATCAATATGCAGTAGCATAGCTTTCTCTCAGGCCTAAATTCTTAAAGGATAGACCTCTCAAGATTTTTAGGGCAAAGCTTCCTAAAATGACCTTGACATGTGGGTTATTTTGGGCTGAGGTCAATGGAAGCTCTGCAGGCTCATGAGAATACTTATCACTCCCTTAACCACCTGCAAGAATGAAAATTTGGAGGTATCGCTCAGAGTTAGAATTTTTACCAGAAATAATCTTTCTATTGGAGAAACCTATCTATATGGCAGCGTAAACATCTAATTCCTGAGCATCTGGTCTTTGTCATACAAGCCACCTTCTCATCATATGAACCCCCATCTCTCCCCTTGAATCCTATCCTATTCCTTGGACCAGGATAAATATACCCTCATTTTGCTCCTCGTTTTACTTTAGATTCTATTTCCATGTAGATTTTCTGTATGCATGTCATTAAATTTGCTCCTTTCTCCCACTAATCTGTCTAACATTAATTTGATTGCTTGACCAGTCCAAGAAGCACCCAGAGGGGTAAAGAGACATTTCCTCTCCACCCCTACAGTTCAAATAGTTTTGTCCCTTGAAACTATAATCCAAAAACTGAGCGAAAGTGTGATTGCTAACATGCTCCCCAATGGCGGCCATTCTTGGGCTGGCCAGACTGCCTTAAAGTTTTGCTAGTTGAAGCAGCCAGTGATCTGACCACTTGGCTCAGATCATGGAATTTTGAAACCTCCTGATCTGCAGCTCTTGGCTAACAGTTATGCTGTCTGAAGGTCCTTCTAGCCTGGTCATTTTCCAAGGCCAAGTGAACCAATTATTTACATATAACTCTTGCTTCTCAAACTCTGAGACCTGGGGTATGGTAAGCATTTTTATCCTGAGTCTATGGCTTTACGAAAGCCTCGTGGATATCCAACCCAAGAAAATGGAAATGAGAATGAGTTTTGAAGAAAAACGAAAGGAAGAAGAAGTAAATGTTGTCCGTGACCCTGCTTTGCCTCTTCAGGTAGAGGAGAGGAAGGGTGGTGCCAGGGTTGCAGCAGAGTGGTTCTGAGGAGGAAGAAGTTTGGGGAAGCACAGTTTGTGAGGTTCAGGGTTGCTGCTGCTCCTGAAGGAGTTACCTCCATCAGGAGGGTCTCAGCTGGCCACTACCAGCTAAGGGCCTTGCCCTACTCCTTCAGAGCTGAGAGGGGAAGTGAGCCTGGAGAAGGAGCCGGAACCTGGCCAAGCAGAACCAAGGCAAAGCTCCTGTGGTGGTTGTAACCACGTCCTCCACCCCTTTCTCTGGTCTTAACCCTGGTTTCCTCTCAGCTCTGGTTAAAGAGAGAAAAAAATCACCATTAAAGCAAAAACCCCTCATGTGTGTAATTTCAACATTTTCACATTGTGGGGGGTCAGGTCACAAAGTCATTGTAACTTCGCAAGCACATCGCTTGAGCCTCCACCTGCCCTTGGTGTCTGTCCTCATCTGCTCCTCTCTTCTCTACCAGCTCCGTGTACCTGCTTCCTTCCTTCCTTTCTCCCTTCAGACTCAGTCTTCTCACTGCTCTCTCCACTTCCCACCCTCACCCTCACCTCAAACCCTTCTTTTGAAATGCCTTCATTTGAAATTCCTTCCCATGTATCTTCCTGCCCCTTCCTCTCTGCTCACCCCCTCTTTCTACTCCTCTCCTTTCCTTTCCCTCCCCCTCTGCTTCCCTTCTTCCCACTCCCTCCACTCTCTGCTCCTTCTTCCTCCTCTCTGCTCCCCATCCATCCCTTCTCCTCCCTCTCTCTGCTCCCCTCTTCTCTGCCCTACCCCCTCTGCTTCACCCTTATTTCTTCTCCCCTCTTCTCTGCTCCCATCTCCTTGATGTTCCCCCTTTCCTTCTTCCCTGCTCTCCCCACTTCAGTTCCCCTCATCTTCTCTCTTGCTCTCCTAGTCTGCCTTTCCTACTCCCAGCCCACTGCTTCAAAATTTCTTATGTCCCTATTTCTGGCTTCCAAGACTTTAAAGGTACTGTAAAATCTTATATGTAACTGTCAAAATTCTATCAAAAGGTTGATGGAAACAGAATAAAGGAGGAGGAATGGTGGTTCAAATTCAATAAGGAAGATAAATATTAAAAAAAAAAAATGTCATTGTAACTGCTCTGAGAATATGGTCTACTTCTCTTGTTTCTTTGTAGCCTCCATAGAGTCTAGCATTGTGCCTAACACATGAAAAATGCTAATAGTTGTTGACTGAGTAAATGAGTGAATACTGAAACAAAATGTGGTTTTATTTCATTTGAGCACATACAGCCACTGCATCAGTTGGGCTGGGAGAGCAGAAATGCAAAGTCTCTCTGGCTAAGTCACATATTCACTTCCAATTAGCATAAGCATTATTAAAATGTAAATGTGGCTATTAAGGTTTGCCCTCTTGTATGGGCTAACATCTCCCTTGTTTGCATCACCAATTTTCTTGGCAAACCCTCTTTTGTGAATAGCAGTAGAATCCCGATCCACAAGTTCTATGCACAAAGCCACCTGGCTCTGCAGACATCTCATGGTGACATTGGATCAGTGTCCCCAGCCCCTGTGCACCCAACAGTTCATTTGCTGGATCCGTCTAAGTCGGTCTTCTAACAAATACTTGCTGTGTGCCTCTTTGTGCCAGCACTGATGCTGAGTGTTTACCATACTATCTCTACTCTCTCATTTAATCCACTTTACATGCTGATGAAGGTATTGTTCCTCTACTTTTCCAATGAAGAAATAAAGCTAAAACTAGTCAAATAAGCTCACCAATCAATCATGCCAATTTGATCACATCTGAGGGACATGGGACTTTCAGTTTTCAAACCAGAAAGATCCCAGGCAAAGTGGATCCCAGGATAAGGTCTCTGGAACGCTAACACTGGGCAAGTTCCATGCAAGCTGAATGAGTTGGTCCCCCGCCCCTAGTCATGTGTTCAAGGTCACACAGCTTAGAGCAAGAGTCAAAGCAACCACTTGTCTGACTCAAAAGTCCCACTCTTGCCCTGATTCATCCAGTCAGCCTCTAACCTTACATTTCCTGCTGCTTCTAATGTTTCTCAGTCACCTCACATCACAAAGACAGCACTTCCCCCAATCTCACCTTCTCTAAAAACCAACTCCAACTGGTATAATTCCAGCTCCCTCAGTACACCTGAAAGCATTCTAGCATCATTTCCAAATTTCCGTAATACTTCCCTTCCTTGCTACTCTCAATGCTAGCACCCCAGTCCCTAACTTCAACCCCCAAATTCCTGGAACCAACAAGTTTCTCTGTCTCCAAGATCCATCCTGCACCCCACCCTGAGGTGCATTTTCTGACAGAGATTTCCCAGCACCACCTTGTCTTTGGCATGTTAAAAAGCTAAGGCAAGCAGAATGAGAGGTCAGAACCTAACCTAGCAGGCTTCTTCCCGAATCACAGGACAGCACTACCTTCTTGTCTCTTGTGCATCCCCGGGGCCTCAGAACAAGTACAGACTCTGCACCTGGAGACAGCCCAGCCCTCCCACCCTCCCTGTAACTCCAACAGTACTTCGGACTCGATGGTACTTGGGACTCTCTACTAGGTTTGTCCGGCCCTTGCCAACCTCTGGCTACCCCCACATCCACTCTTTTGTTCTTGTGAGCTCTCCTTCCTCCATCACTGAGAAGGTTTTATGGAGCACCTGCTAGTCTCGATATCTCATGACAGGTAATGCATGTCCACTGGAAGACATGGCCCTCCAAACTAGCAGCTTTCATGTCATCTCTTCTGGAGCCCCCCTCCTGCCTCTTGACTCCTTTCTTCATGGCTTTCCGGAACACACATCATCTGTACCACAGCTTTTGGCATAGAAGCTATTCAATTTCATTTTCTGTCTGTTCCATGTTGATGAGTCTTGCTTTCCTAATAAGAGTGTCCAGCTTGGATGTGGTAATACTGCAAAGCCTTTCTTTTTGTTCCCCTACACACATCTGGCCTTGTGCTGGGCATGTACTAGGTGCATGAGAATTACTTGTTGAGCTAAATTAAATTGGTCAAAACATATTCTCTGTCACAAACAACCTTATGCAACATCTTTCACCACATTTCCAGTTTACATAGCAGTCATCCAGCCTAAGAAAAGCTCCTACTTGCACTGCAGTCCAAGAGGGAAAGAGCTGACATCCAATTGACCCATTTGCATTTCTTTATTCCTCCACTGAAGCAAGAACCCACCTCCTTTTCATGCTCTTCCTCCTCCCCCAGACATCTCACAGAACCTAATCACCATCTTCTGAATCCTTCCTGTCACCTCCCACCCCCTCACCAAACACACACACCACCTCAAACACTGAACCACAACTCAGATTTTTAAAGTTCAAGAGCTGAAAAGAACAAGCAGTTGACTCATTTTTCCTTGATTCAAAGAGCTGAGGTTTCCCTGGGTAGTCCTGACACCGCTTACTGGTGTCTATTCCCAATGTCAGGGAAGTCCAAAGGGATTTCTTCTTCCAAATTAAACAATGGACCATAAATTACATTGTCTTGGGGTATGACCTTGAGCAATTAATTTGCTTCACTGTTCTGAGTTTAAGACCCAACAGCTACAAAGTAAGGAGCAGCTTCTCCCCAGGTCCCCTCAAGGACCCTGGCACATTCTGACTCTCTGATTTCCATCTCACTCTTGGGCTCCTTCACAACACAGCCTGCTCAAAAAACAACTCTAGCCCCAGATAATCCTCTGCCACCAGCCCAGCTTTTCTGTTGCCATATAAACAGGTAAAAAGATGCTTTCTCTTTTTCTTTGTATTAAATTCCACACTGAGAAAAACTCAAAAAACTTCTCATTTGCCCAAGAATGAAAGACACCTAGTAAAGGGACAAACAGACTTAAGTGGTTCTTTGCTGTCAGATGGTGATAAAACTACTCCAAAAACTTCAGTGATTTTTGCTACAGAATGCCTCTCCATAAAGGGAGGAAGAACAGTGCAGTGAAAAGGTGCCACTTACCCAACCCCATTTATAAGCAGCCACCTTGAATCACAAGCCCCATTACACCATGAACCAGACTTCCTGGGTTAGCGAGCTAATAGGAACCAAGGCACAGCTGAGCAGTCCCTGTATCATAAGGAATGCAAGCACGCAGGTCTCCCTCTCACTTCCGCAGCGACTTGCACCCTGGTACTGCTGGAAAGGAGACTTGGAGGAGACACATGGAGGAGAGATGTAGAGACACTTGGAAGAGATACTTGGAAGGGACACGTGGGTGAGAGACATATGGGAAGGCTGTCCTTGGCAGAGACAATGGCAGTCGTTATCTTGATCTGAGTTTGATTTTTAATTTTTTCTCTTTCCTTCAGTCCTAGCTCTTTGGGACAAGCTTAACTCCTTTCTTATGGCTCCCCAACAGAAGCTACCTTAGATTTGTGGCAAGTTTTGGGCTTCAGTCGCCTCATTTCAGACCAACCCTATCTGGGCATTTGCCTACAAAGGGATGGGTAATTTTAGGAGTTTTAATGGCAAACTATAATTAGGAATATCCTTCTCTCTCTCCACACTAATTTTATTGAAAAACTTTCAAACTAAGAGTATGGTTTCTTTGCCTTGTGTGAGAGATGGCTGCACCCCTTTAAGGGGATGATTCCTTAACAGTTTGGGGTCCCCAGGTACCCCTCAGTCATAAGCTAACAGATTCACTTCAGCACCTCAGACCAATATACAAGCCATTTAATATCTCAGAATAGAACAGTAAGTAGATAATGAGTGAGCTCCTCAAAAGTCAGTGCCAGTGGGGGCGTTTTGTGGATTCCTCCTTCAGATGACACACAAGACATGGGCTTCCAATTGGCTCACCTTGGAAATTCACTTGCAAAAGAGGGGGAAATGCTTTTTAAGCCATATCTGCTTCCTAAGGAGAGTGATGGAAATATTTTGGGGTTGTTTGTTTGTTTATATCTTTTACATTATTGTGCCCCCGCCCCGTAGGTTTCCCACCACCAGTGATGGAAACATTTTGAATTAAGTGAATACTCTAATGGTCTTGGATAGGCAAAATATGGGAACCAAGTTGAATTCCTTTGCATAAGAATTGGAATTTGTGGGGAAACCCAGGACAGAGGGGATGAATAAAAGAAAGGCAGCTGAAGAGATGGTCCAGCAAAAATTCCTAGTGATGCTATTCCAGAACTCTGATGTCTTTTTTCGATGTGTAGTTGTGTCCTGATGCAATTAAAAACCTCTCCATCGTCTTCTCAGATCTACCATCAAATCTTTTCCATATGTGAATGTGATTTTTTGTTTCATTATGCATTTGTTTGTGTTAGTAGAACTCAGGTATAAGGCTTAATTTTAAGTATGAGTCAAATGTTGAATAGAATAATAGAAAAAGCAGAGTCACAAAATAAGAAAGCAGAAATTAGGAGCTGGGGTGATGATAATAACCCCAAAAGAGGTTGGAGAAATCACTAGACATTCACAGTGTGTTGATTTGATGGTTTACTCATGTTTTCTAGGTGTCTAAAAAAGACTTTTATGCAAGTACGTGTACACACATACACACACGCACAAGCACACACGCGCGCATTCTCAAATGCACATACACAACTGGTAAAAATTTAAGAAAAGGTGAAAGAGAACATTTGACCAGCTCTGTGCCCAGATTTAGGGGAACCCTGGTTAACAGAGACCTGATACCCCTGGAATCTGGGGTCCCTTCTTTAAAGAACCTGAGCAGATAGTCTTGGCTGCTGGCTGGGAAATGAGATCATTAAGAGCCAAAGAGTCAACTGCAACAGGTGTGGAATTCCATGTATTCCAAGTGTCTCCACAGAGATTCTGATCAGGTGAGATATGAATTTCTCTTGCTTTTTCAATACTTTTTCATAAAATATTTGGAAATGTTTGAAAACCATGGCACCTCAGAGATGGGAGATGACTTTCCCTTATAAATGCAGCCCCTGTTAAAGCTATTAAAGTGTGTGTGAATATATCTTAGGAAAAACTGAACCAAGGAAGGGAGAGAACGGGATTAGGTGGTGGAAAAAAACCAAATTCCTAGCAACCAAATTATAGTCCCGTATTAAAGTGTTCATCCTGGAAGTAGATCTTTCAATAGACTGCCATCTGGAAAGAAGCAGAGGGAATGAGGAGTCCAGCACAACGTCATACAGACTTAGCTGGGCTCTAAAGCTTTTCTCTTTTCGTGTGTTATGCCTTCAGTTCATTCATTTTTCCACATCTATTTAGTGAACACCAAATACATAAGCCAACACTTTTCTTGATGGCAGGGATACAGAGATGAGACAAACTGGAAAGGCTCTGCTATCTCAGACTCAGTACAGACAATAAACAAGGAAACAAGCAGATAAATAAAAAAAAACATTTTTGAGATACTACTAAGTAGCCTATGAGTGAAATAAAGCAAAGAATTGTGAGAGAGAATGACTTGGTGTAGTGCCTACTTTAGAGAAAGGAAGCAGAGAGACCTTTCTGAGGAAAGCTCATTTGAGCTGAGAGATGAGCAATGAGAAGGACCCAGCCTTGAAACAATCCTGAAGAAAGGCATCCTGCACAAAGGAAAGGAGATGCAAAGGTCCTGGGGCAGGGCAGGAGGCCCCAGGAGGGACTAGAGCTGAAAGCAGTTGAGCAGTTGACCAGGAAGCCCAGCAGCAGTTTCTGCAGACCCTTGAAAGTCAAGGTGAGGAAATCAAAGTAGGCAGTTATCTGGTACACTGTCTGGAAAAGAGTCTTTCCTGAGCTGAGGAAGGCCATTTCTCCACAAAAGAGTGAGCTCAGCCCACAGAGCGGCAGCTCCTAGAGCGCGTTTACAGCAAAGAGCCACCAGATGGCTCCGCAAGAAGGCTGCCCAGTGCTTTCTTCTGCCCTGCTGACGCCTTTCCTGTTCTAAGGTAGAAGCACTTTTTTTCCCACCGAACAAAGGTTTCTTCAGCAAACAACCACTTTACTTTTTTTGTTTGTTGAAACAAAAGGAGCCAATACCAACCAGCACAATAGGGCAGTTTGGGTGACTTAACCTCTTTGTATACTGGTGGTCAATAGGAGGCCACTCCTATTAGCCAGGGGCAAGGGGCTCCTCTATGCTCCATTCCCAAGCTCCCACCTTTTCAAAGCGATGAGCTCCACCAACTGGCTCGGTCACCCTCCCTCCAGTTAGACAATCCCAGGAAAAAAGAATGCCACAGACCACACTGCGGCTCTACAGGGAGTAGGCTTGCTGGAAATAATGACTTCTAGAGGCTTTCAAAACCCCAGGTGATGGTATGCATGAGCGAGTGGAGCTGGAGGAGCTAGAGGGGCTGAATGACAAAGGCAGGCAACGGATTTGTGTCTTTCACCAAAATCTCCTGACAATGGTACGCTTCTATTTTTATTTTTTATTGAAATAGCATTGGTTCATAATATGTAGGTTCCAGGTATGCATCATTATAAATCAGCATCTGCTTATAATACATTAAGTTGTACCACTCAAGTGGTCCAATTCTATCCTCCTTCACCATATGATTAACCCCTTTTACCCAATTAACCCACATCCTTCCTTTTCTCTTCTGTTTACCACATGGTTTGTCTTTTTAAATAAAAGCAAGAATTTCTCCAGACCTCCTGACAAGTACTGGTCTTAGAAATAGAGTTGTTTAGTATGAAAGGACAGACTTCAGTCACCAGCTTGCAGGTGGTGCCGGAAGCAAAGGCCTGCAGGAAGGCCAGTGAGCTAGCCAAATTCTTGAGGGAACCAAAGTGCCATGGGGCCTCTCTGGAGTTCTAAGAAATTGGAAAGGGAAAAGTAGTCAGTTCCTGTCTTTAAGGGCTTGAGGTATAAAGTTGGCATGGGAAGTCTTGACCATTAAAATTCTTCTTTTGCTATTTTTGGTTCTTTTGGGTTTGGATGCTCCTGTTCAGAAAAGCTTAAACCATCATCTGCAGCTTGAATTAAGAGGATCTATGAAGGGGAAATTATAAATATAGATCAACATATTACATTTAATGAGTGTCATTGTTCTCACTGGGATTCTTTTCCAGTTGATGGAATTAACCTCTCCTTCCCTGGGTAGCAAAAACCTTTACAGTCATGTGGGACCTATTCTCTTCACTGGATGGGGAGAGTACTGAGTCCAGGCCCACACATCATTCACATATGTGTTCCCCAGCACCTCCCACAGAGCCTGACTGCTGACTGGCCTAACACAAAAACTCATTGAACTAAATTGTGATGTGGAGACAGGAAGTATGCCTGTAGAACCTAGTGGGAGTCTGTGAAGTGAGTAAGGCTTGGTGAGCACTCTTAGCACTGTCAAGGCAGATCCAGCACATAGTCAGTCCTCAAGCAAGAATGATGTTCTTCCTTCTTTTTAAAAAATCCTAGAAGGTAGGATTTGGGAAGCTCAAAAATAAAATTTTACAGATCTTTTGCCCTCAATTCACTCCCTGCCATTGTAGCCATATCCCCAAGTCACTCCAAACAGTGATTGTTGGGGGTATAGTATGTCCTGAATGAACCCACCCACTGGTGTTTTATGGACTCCACCCCCAACTCCATGCCATAAAGACCCCAGACACTGAGGATTATAATTCCCACCATGCCATGGATCTGCCATGACTCTTGACTTCTTGAAAGGGGGATTACTGGGAACAAAGGGTAGAGTTGAGCAGCCATGCTTGGTATAAAACCAAAGATATGTGGACCTGCAGGGGCTGTTTTGTTTTGCCTGTCTCCAGTGTGCCCCCAGGGTCCCAGCTCCAACAGCATCACTGGGCATATTGACCAATTAATCAATCTCTCTCTCTCTCTCTGTCTCTCTGTCCCTCTCTGTCTTCTCTCTCTCTCTCTCTCTCTCTCTCTCTCTCTCTCTCTCTCTCTGCCTCTCTCTCTCTCTCTCTCTCTCCCCCTCATTTCCCCTCCCCCTTTTGTCATTTCCCTTATAAATAAAACTTTTATTAACCTTTCTCTCTGTGCCTGCCCTTGGGTCTTGTTCTGAGGGTTTTTTAAGCACACAGGTGAGGATTCACATCCAAGCCACTCCATTTTCCTTTGGGGTTGCCCTGTAACAGGATAAGGCAGCAAAAGGCCTATTTTAAGGTGAGTCTAGGCCAACTTTTTCAGGAAATATATTATATCCTCTTTTTAACAGAGAAGGGGAAAGTTAGGTAACTCTTGTCTATGTCACATAGTGTGTAAGTGGCTATGCCGGGAATTAAGCCTAGACCCAACTCCCAAGTTGCCCTACTGCACGAACCTGAGGCAAGCTTTACCTGGTAGCAGAGAACTAGAGCAGAGTTTCCTCAAGTGAACATTTGCAGTAGAAACAGCAGTTCTCTTCAAAATACAGATTCCAAAGTTGTGCTGATACTTATTTAAATTGAAATGTCAGAGTAGGGGGATTATATTTTAATAAACATCTCAAGAAGTTTCTTAGGTCCATGCTTGCGAACCACTGATTTGGGGATTAGGAATAAAAGTCTCTGGCACTGCTGGGCCTCCCTGGTGGTGCAAGGGGTTAAGTCACAGCACTATGAAGCTAGCCAGAGGCACTGCAGCATAGCCAGGGAGCTTCCCACATGGTGCAGCAGACCTCTGCTGCCTTGTTCGCTTCTCCCCTCAGCAGTGTACTTCAATAGATCCGCCTGTTCTGCTCCCCATTCTGTCTCTGGTAAATCCTCTCACCACCACCACCACCCACACACATACTTATGGCCTACACCCCAGCTTGTATGAATAAATAAATAAATCTTTTTTAAAAAGTCTTTGGTGCTGGATGTGGTCCAGAGGACACATTTCATAAAGCTGTGTTCTGGGTGGGTCAAAATGACCATATTCTTGGCACCTTTAGACATCAAGACTAAAACAGGAGCCTCCTTGACTCTGGTCTTTATATAATGATAATGTATAGAGAGTCGCAAGGCCTAAGGTTCAAATTGCTGTTTCGCATTTTGTCAGCATCAGTGCTGGTCAGGTTGTGACTAGAATTTAGAGATCTCCTATGGACAAGGGCAATGATAAATGAATAAAACCATAGGTTTACTTAAATGAATGTATATCAATTAGTGTCTACATAAGTAGATGAGTTATATAAAAAAACTATATATATATGTTTATGTATTCACACCCTGATAATTGTTAAAATGAATTTGAATTGGAAATTTGTTTAAATGTCACCAGAGCTTAACTGCTGAGCCCTGTGTGCTGGGACCAGACCTTCATGTATAAGCACGCAGAGTAATGATTGGCACCCAATAAGCTCCTCATAAATATTTGGAGCCAGAACATCAAGTAACTGAGTGAGTCCCCTTTTCAGTTTCATCTCTTG
Source organism: Scalopus aquaticus (assembly GCA_004024925.1). Lineage (NCBI taxonomy): Eukaryota > Metazoa > Chordata > Mammalia > Eulipotyphla > Talpidae > Scalopus > Scalopus aquaticus. The sequence goes on along the minus strand of PVIJ01003007.1, from coordinate 60,304 downwards.
TTTCCCCCATGCCTGTACCTGTGTTCTATCCAAATCCACCATTCCTTGACACCTTTACTTTCCTTTCTCTGTTACTTTGCTCATGTGATTTCTTCTTCTTGGAGTATGAATATCACTACTATCCCATTTTAAAACTACCAGAATCAGAGAAGACAGAATATGTTTATTGAGATATAATTTTTTACAAAGGTAGTTGATTTTCATTTTATGATGCCAAAACAAAAAAGGATTATTTTACAGTTAGAAAACAAAATTTAATGAAAACTTTGTAAAAAACAAATGTCTCACGTGTAAAGATGGTGCTTGTTTTGTTTTGTTTTTTTTAAGATTTATTTATTTATGCATATAAGAACTGAGATGCAGGCCAGAGGTGTGGGGTGGTGAGAGGATTCACCAGAGACAAAGTAGGGAGCAGAACAGGCAGATCTACCAAGGGGAGCAGTGGGAGAGACAGGAGAGGTCTGCTGGCCATCTGGGAAGCTCCCTGGCTGGGGATTGAACTTGTGCTGCAGTGGCTGCGGATAGCTTCATAGTGCTATGACTTTCCCATTGTGCCACCAGGGAGGCCCTAAAGATGGTGTTTAATGTGAAAACAAAAGCAGCCACTCACACATTCACATTGTTGGGATGCTGGAGATTCTTCCAGAACCAGCAGAAGATCTTACTTTTCCAGGACTGTGTAACCTTCACCCTGAGAATACTAAACTATTTAAACTGAAGTTCCAAAATCTAACATCATAAATGTTTCCTAAACTCATCAGAAAAAAATAGTTTTTAGCACAGAAATTAACTCAGAATTATCATTCCAACACCTTCTTATACTTGAATACAAAAACTATAAAGGTTTAAGAAGTTATTCATGTTGATTTCCAAAACATACTTTTTTTATTGTAAAACAAGTCTTGGGCCTCCCTGGTGGTGCAACGGGTTAAGTTGCAGCACTACAAAGTTATCCAGAGCCACTGTGGCATGAGTTCAATCCCCAGCCAGGGATTCCCACATGGCACAGCAGACCTCTCCTGTCTTACCCCCTGCTCCCCTCAGCAGTGTATTTCAGTCACTCTGCCTGTTCTGCTCCCCACTCTGGTGGTCTCTGGTGAATTTGCTCAACTCCCACACCTCTGGCCCATACCCAGTTTGTATGCATAAATAAATAAATCTTAAAAAAAAAAAAGTCTTTCTAAACTAGGACTAACTCACACATAGCATATTATTTTATGGTACAATAATATATTCCAAGTAAATGTGCTAAATCATTATCATCATTGATGGGGTTCAGATGATGGGGTTCAGTGTGGTAGTTCTTGTGAAATATAATTTAATATATGATAAAATTCATCAGTGATTTTTAGTGTATTCACAAGGTTGGGCAACTGTCACCACAAATTCCAGGACCTTTCCACCACCCCCAAAAGAAACCCCATACCCATTAGTCATCATTAGCCACCCATTCTCCTCCCCAGATACTGTCAACCACTTACCTATTTTTGTCTGGATTTACCTATTCTAGATGTTTCATTTACATGGACTCATACCATATGTATGTGGCTTTTTTGTGTCTGGCTTCTTTCAGCTAGCATAATATATTCAAGGTTCATCCATATTGGAGCATATATTTGTACTTAATTCTTCTATATGACTGAATAATATTGCAATGTATGATTATACCACATTATATTTATTTATTCATTGGGTAATGGACGTTTGGATTGTTTCCAGTTTGGGGCTATTATGAATAATGCTACTATGAGTATTTGTGAACATATGTTTTCAATTATCTTGGGTATTTACCTAGGAGTAGAATTGTTGGGTAGTATGGTAACTCTATATTTAACTTTGTAAGGAACTGCCAAACTGTTCTTCCAAAATGATTATACCATTTGACATTCCCCCTTGCAAGGTATGAGGATTCTATATATATTTGCAACACATGTTGTTAGATGATGATGATGATGATGATGATTATACCCTCCTAGTGGAGGGCACTAATCACTAATGATGTTGAACTGATCACTAATGATGCTGAACATTTTATCATGTGCTTACAGGCTATTTGTATATTTAATTTGGAGAAATGCTTTTTTGAATCCATTGCCATTTTAAATTAGGTTACTTGTCTTTTCACTGTTGAGCTATAAGAATTATTTATATATTTGTACTTATATATTCTTATACTTATTTATACCCTTATCAGATATTTGCAATATGTTTTGAAAATATTTTCTACTACTCTATGGATTATCTTTTCACTTCTTTGATAGATTGCTGAAACACAAAAGTTGAATTTTGATACAATCCAACTTATTCTTTGGTTTCTTGTGCTTTAGGTACCATATCTAAAAAATGTTGCTAATCCAAGGTCACAAAATATTTACATATTAAATGGTATTTTCTTCTAAGAGTTATATACTTTCAGCTTTTGTATTTGGATCTTTGGCCTATTTTAAGTTGATTTTTGTATACGGTATATATGGTGATATATGAGGTAGGGGGCCCAGATTCATTCATTCACATATGGAAATCTAGTTATCTCAGTGCCATTTGTTAAGAAGATTATCCTTTCTCTCATTTAATTGTCTTGAGAAGAGGAAACCTTTTTAAGACAATCTTAATCTAAGAGTCTGCCCTGGTGAAGACAAACAAGCACCATCACAATCTTAAGTATGTCAGTCAGGAATGCGGAAATTGGAGGAGATTTTTATCCAGTACCTACTATTCAGTAAAAATTACTATTCAGTAAAATTACATTCAGTAAAAATTCCATGAGCACCATCCCAATTTACCTCTTTCTATACATACCAGTATTTCTTAACTTTGCTTAGGATAAATCACCTAGCAAAATTATGGAAATTTTCATACACATAATATTCTGATTAAAATGTTAAGGAGTTCACAGATCTATCCCATCCAAGAGACCTATCCACAGATATTAAACTATTCTCTTCCCCTCAGAGTTCATCCACTGCTGAGGCTCAAGGCAACACTCCACAATGCAGCTGACTCACTTTGTTTATTTGCCTGTGCATAACTCTATTTCCCTTTGAATGACTCCTAGGTGTGAGCCCCTAGTCTCTGGATACCTCAAACTCAGTACATTCATCTTGCCTTTCCCAACCCCATCCTACCCCACTTCCCTTTTACTAGTCACGGCACTGTTGATTTCATCACCCAAACTCAAATCTCAAAGTCATCTTAACTTCTTCTTTCCCCTCCCAGCTATCCCCAGCAAGCATCTCTCAGTTTGTATAGTTGTTGCTTCCTCCTGATCACTTAACAGTACCCTGCTGGGTCCAGGCTTTTATACCAGGATGGGCTGATGCAATGGATGTCTCTGGCCTTGCTCATTTCTTGCCTCTGGGTTCTGCACTTCTAATTCATTCGGGTAGCAGGTTTACCTGCTGAGAAATTAGTTCTACACATTTAACTAAGGAATGGAAGCTGAGGATTAAATAGACTAAGTCATTTGCCCAAAACGGGCCATTTTAAATGAATGAATTAGATGAAAAAAAAGTTCTCTGAAGGAACTTCAAATCTGTTTGCGTAATCTAGCTGTGATTTTCCAAGGAAAATCTCTGTCCATATTTGGTAGTTTTGAGCCATGTTTACTTTTCCCAGTTTTGTGACCTGGGACAAATTAATTGCCCTCTCTGAGCTTCTGTTTCTTCTTCTCTAAAATGGACATCATATAATAGCTACTAGTGGAAGAATTAAATGGGTTAAATTGTGTAAAGTACTAAGTGCCAAAACAGAGTGAATGTTTAATGGGTTAGTTATAATTATCATAATAATTCTTTTTATTCAAAATTTATGCTTGGACCCAAGGTATTCCTTCTTAGTTCCAGTTAACAATTACAGGTTGAAAGTTACAATAGCTTAAAGTCACACAAGCCACATAAAAGACTGATTCTCAGTCTCTAGGGTGGGGCTAGAATTATTAAGTAGATTTTTTACTCAGGTACTTCTAGGTACTGGGCATTGGAATGTACAGGTAAATAGAGATAGGGTGTCTGCTTAGGGATCTTACAACTTTTATTAGTGAGATCAGAGCCACTCCACCCACAGCAGGGTTTGGCCAGTGACCTAGCAGTCCCTACATTCTTAAGGAACTGCCTATGTCAAGCTTTTTTTCAGTCTCTGAGTTTAGGGAAGCTAAGAATTTCTCCAGCATAATATTCCCTTTCCAGACCCCAAAGGCATGCGGCATTTCATCACTTCTACCACTGCCTGGAATTTCAAAGTTCTCAAAAGTTGACACGAACCTACTAAGGCCTAGTTCTGCTTTCTCTCCTTCCAAATTGTACTTCAGAATGGAGGAAGGGAGTACTTGTACATTACTGTAATTGTAAATTACTGTAATGTGTTCTTTTTCAGCAAGAACATAGACATAGATAATATTTCAGCTATTGCAGCCTGCATTGGACTGCAAGTACTCTTTTACTTTAAATATTTGCATTTGCAAAGTATCTTTGAATTTGCAGTGCCTTTCACATACACACTGTGAGGTAGGAACTACCGCTGTCAATTTAGAGATGAAGAAAACGAGCCTCAAAGAGTTTGCGTAATTTACCCACCATCACAGACCTAATGAGCTACTTTGACATGGAACTTCTAGAAAAGTTCCTTAAAAGGGAAGAGACAATGGCGAGGTAGAAAAAACATCTTTTTTGCCTTTACCTCTTCTCCCCACCTCTTGCCTGGAATTCAGACATTACAGCTAGAGTTTAAGAAATCCTATTGTAACTTTGAACTTAGAAGTCACAGGAAAAGGAGAGCAAAAAAGAAAAACAGAAGCAGCCTATACCACTGATATCTTTTACACCACCAGTCAGCCCTAAACAGTCCATCATTGTACATCTTTGGCTTTTATTTTTTTATGTATTTAGGACATTGTCATTAGATCTCTATCGCTAGGTCTCTGTTTCTTATAGCTATAACATATTCTTTGATGCTACATAGTATTGTTTGTACTTCTACAAAACTGGTATCACCAATAGGAAAATATTTTAGCAAATGATGTCACCTGGTTATATATAAAGCCTGGATGTCATCCTCTCTCCATTCCTAAGTGGGAATTATAATATCCTCTCCCACATAAGCCATGAAAATGACAGTTATAAAGAACATATATACAAACTCATAGGTTTCTGATATACCTAATGGAGGCATATATGCTACATTTGAAATCATTCAAAAATATTTATATATGAAGAAAAAGATTAAAATCTAATATACAAAAATTAAAATAAATTTTTATTTTTATTTCTGGCAGAATCATAGTTGATTTTTTAACCCTATTTTCAAAATTGTCTTTAACATTGTTGTCTCATACTTTTAATTAAAGCATTAAATTTTTTTGAAGATTTATTTATTTATGCATAAAAGAACTGGGGTGTAACTCAGAGCTGCAGAGGATGAGAGGATTCACCAGAGATAGAGTGGGGAGCAGAACAGGCAGAACTACTGGAATACACTGCTGAGTGGAGCAGCGGGTGAGACAGGAGAGGTCTGCTGCACCATGTGGTTTAGCTCCCTGTTTGGGGATCAAATTTGGGCCTTAAAGGTGATAGTGCTGAGACTTAACTCCTGAACCAGGAAGGCCTTAAAGAATTTTTAAAATCCGAGTTCTCCAAATCATCACCTTTGCTGTTTATTTACTACTAAAATACATTCATTTTTGTTCAGGGTTATATGAGTTTATGAGGTTAGCTCTCCTGATGTTAACTCTTTTGGCAATAGAAGAAATATATGTCATATTCACAAAACTGGAGAAGCAAAGGCATCTCCTTGAATTGATGGGTTCCCAAGGTAATCTGATAAGGGTCCTGGAAGGAGCAGCAAATTCCTCAGGCCTATACTGCCCAGTCACCCCTGTGGTCACCTCACCAGTTCTAATTCTTCAATCAATAGCAAATGGGAAATTAGACGTGTTTTAAATACCTACCCTTAAATCTCGATTTTCACTTCCCTTTATTATAAGCACTCACTGGGAATGATTCAGGATACCTAGACCCACTCCCTTGACTTGCTGTCTCCAATCTCCTAAGAGAACACTCCATTTGACATTGGTTTCCTTTCTGAATTCATTGTTCTATGACATGCAATGGCTGATGGGATTTACCCTTGCCCTGTTCCATATAAAGCTGCAGGTGGGTGTAAGTTAGGGCAAAATTCATTTCATCAGAGGAAACACCACGCATACCTGAACAGTTGAGTAGGAGAATGGGAGAAGTGGGAAAGAAGGAAAGAGGAAAATGGGCTTGAATACACTTTCTTAGGACACAGAATGTTCCCTACACCATCCTCTTCCTGAGTCTTTATTTGTAATCTTGCAGGACACATCATAGCATTATTATCTCTAATGTGCAAATGAATGAGTTCAGGTTTTCAAATTAACTAACTAGTCAAGGTCACACTATTAGGCAATGGCTGCAAAATCAAGTAGGCTCAGATCTGTCTCACTGCAAAGTCTTTGATCTTTCCATTACACTTGCAATAGACAAACCAGCAAGCCAAGTGCATTGGAAAATTTCAGTCTGCTTTCTAGTGTACATCACCAACTTTATTTACATGAGAAAACACACTACTAGGAAGACAACCAGGAAGAATGCCCTTTAGTCACAGGGACAGCACAACACGGGGTGTGCCTCTGATGCCCATTTGTTGGTTTGAATAGAGGCCCTGCTTTTGATTCTGGAAATCTCTGAGCTTTGGGCTCTTCATCCTGCAAAATGGTGGTGACAATATTACTACCTACCTATAGAGGCTCTACCTACCTATAGAGGATACTACCATCTGTGAGGATCAAAAGAGAAGGCAGGTAGAACACGTATAAAAACACTTCCTTCTGGGAAAATAATTCTGAAAGACATCAGAAGAGGGAGGATGGAGCACCAAGGCGGACTAGGTGGGTCCTAGTCAAAGAGGCCAAGGAGTGTTAAACCTGTCATTCCTGGATATTCAAAACCCCCATAGTAAGCTAAATTCATTACAGAACAAGAATTTTCTTTGTTTAGCCTGTTGTCTTCAGTTTTATTGGCATGAAGTAGCCCTATCTGTGAGTTTAGCATACAAAATTCTTTTCAACTTAGACAAGACAGGATGCTTAATCGCCCTGGGGCAATACGTATACATCCTGAAGTATGACTGGGAACACCCAGGGGACCTTTGACTGATATGCTTTGTGCCCCAGGGACTGATTAGTGGAACACCTTGTCCATAAGATTGGAGCCGTGGGTTGAAGTAGAGTGTCTATCTTTGAACTCACCCTCCAAAATTCAGGGTTCAGTTCTACCCACCCTTCTCTGTCAGTAAAAAGGACAGGATCTTGCTCTTGGGCAGCTTCCTGCACCCTATCACCTGTTCTATGGCTCCTGTTTCTTACCTTTATCACTGCGGTGTTGCTGACACAGCACCTACCCCAACTAACCTTAGCAAACGTGACACTTTGGGAAAGGCTGTTTAAAGGGTGGGCATATCTGGCACTCAGGGACCCCCCTCCTTACACAAACCCAGTAGAACAACCAAGGGGGATTTGGGAAGGCGCTGATCCTACTGTATCTTTTTGCTCAGTGTTTCCAAAAAGTCGAATGGATTTTTCCACTGGTAATTTGCATGTTGTTCCCACGATTACATTTTAAAGTTGATGAGTAATATTTAGAAGTAGAAGGTTTTCCACTTCTAGTTCCTCTGGTTGGTATGTGATGTGGGCAAGTTAATTAACCTGTCTGGGTTGAGTCTTGCTTTCTACCCCATGGAAAACCATGCATAAAATGAATAATTGTTCCATCCTTGCAAATATAGTCAATTGCACTCTGCTAGAAATGTCATGTCCAATCTCCTCTCACCCCCACCCCAAAATCACAAGAATAATTAACAAATTGAACAGTAGGACATATTTACTTGTAGTTAGAACTGAAATACTGGATTGAATAAGTCATTCTGCCTGCATGTTTATGTTTTCACACAGTCAGTGAGTCAAAGCATACTAGCCGAAGAGGAATGAACTGAAAACCAGGAGACTGGATATTCAAGTTGCACGTGACATAGGCACAGAGGAAAAATGACCATAACCACAAGGGGACATATTTTCTACTTTACCTAGGACAAGGTACTCAGGAGAAAATAAGAGGTACTTAACTTCAGAATAAAGGACAGTTCTTAAAATTAAATAAATTTAGTGATGTGAAAGACTTACTGGTTGTCTCATATCCTTATGTCTCAATGGAAACTCTATCCCATACTGAAACTAGTCCAAGGATGCATTTTTGAGAATGACTGCTTTACAGAAAAGTTTCCCCTTGATTTAGTCACATGACCTGAAGCAAATCAGTCTTCTTCCCTGAGGTTCAGTTATCAAGCATCAAATAGAAATAATATGTGTTTGCCTGGCTTCACAGGAGTATGGCCCAATAAGACATGGAAACATACACAAAATAGCTCTGAAATAGGTAAAGAGTTACATACATGTTCAGGATTGTTACTCTTTTTCAAGTTATACATTTATTAGATGTGATCCCAAACTCCTGTCATTAGATGCATTTATTATAAATCATTTATCTCAAAGAAACAGCAAATGCCAAATATCCACACATTTTCTCCATTAAGAAAATCAAACATGAATTGATAGTTTATCATGGAGACTAGGAAACTGTAACTACAATTAAGGAACACCCTCCAAAATTTGGCCGGTAGTGAGGATATTTGTTCTAGCTCATTCCTTGATTCCAGACAGATTCCACCTGCACCAAGTCACATAGATGAGAGTCTTCGCCATTTTTATAGATTCCAAAAGAAGTTTCACAGACTCAAGAATGAACACCTCACAGACAGAATATTTCATTCATCCCTTTTCCACAGATCTGGGAAAAATGCTGAGAACAGAATTCAATGAATGCGGAATAAATGAATAAAACTAGAATCTGTGTGCTGGGAAAGAAGTTTTTACTATATTACCTAGTGTCCTCATCCATAAACTGGGAAGAAAACTAATAACTAAACCCCTAGTGTAGTCACAGACATTTTCTATTTAAAAAAATTGAAGTGTATATTGTTAGTGTGAATTTAAAAGCACACAATCACTTTGGAAAAACAGCTTGACAGTTCCTTAGAAAGTTACATATCAATTATCATATAACCAAGCAATTTCACTTCTAAATATATACCAAAAAAACTGAAAACATGAAATCACACAAAAGTTTCAACATAGCTCATAACTCATAATCATTATTCATAATAGCCCAAAAATGTAAACAACCCAAATGTTCATCAGTGAGGGGACGAATAAACAAAATGTGTTATAACCATATGAAGGAATAGTATTTAGTGATGAAAAGTAATGACGTGCTGTTATGTGCTACAACATGAATGAAATTTGAAAACATTACAGTCAGTGAAAGAAATCAGACTAGACAGGCCGCACAGGCCACACATTGAATGATTTAATGATATGAATGTCCAGAATAGATAAATCCGTAGAGACAGAAAAGAGGTAAAGAGGTAGGAATCAGAACTAACACAATGGGCATGGAGTTTCTTTTTAGGGTGGAAATGTTCTGGAATTAATGATTAATGATTGTGCAATACAGTGTTATACTAAAAACCCCAGAATTGTACTCTTTAAAATGGTGACTTTTATGTTATGTGAATTATATTTCAACATTAAAAAAATTAAGAAAGTTTGGAGTGACAAGTGGAATTTTATTGATAACATTGATAAATATTATATTTACTTTTATTACAATTTAAAGAAACTACTTCCCAGTATTCCCCCTCCACTTTAAAAAGAGTCTTCCTCTAATAGTTTTTTATTTAGATATGTGTCATAGCACCTGGCAGACAATATGCTCCCAATAAATGTTGAATGGATGAATACATACTAGAACCCCACATTCAATTTCTTCATGGACGAAGTTTATCTAGACATTAATTTTGGGATATAATGGGAACGCCTAGTAGATTCTGTTCCCACAATCATAAAGAATCAATAAATCTCAGTTTATTAGGCTAGTTAAGAACTGAATAAACCCCAACATCCTTGACAAGGGGCTTCTTCGGTCTCAAGGATGCCCTGAAACTACAAGAGCTTTACTAGATGAATTATTTGAATCAGAAAATCCCACAATTTGTGATGTCTTTAATTATATCCAAAGATATATTGAAATCTCTAAGTCCAGTTAATCAACATTAACTGGACTTCCATAAATGGTTGAAGTCAAGCTATCGCTCCCAGTACATTTAGATAGAAAGAGCACAGTACTGAGCAGGCTCATCACAGCCAGAGGAAGAAACTCAAAAAGATTTGGAATAACAACAATGAATCAAAGTATTTGACTGAGACTTGCTCAATTCTCATGAGCAAATCTAGTAGCCCAGTGAACTATAACCTTAATGGCTACCCAAGCCGGGACTGCTCAGTCTCTTGACACAGCGAGTTATATGAACTGAATCCTTAACCTCTAAAGGAGGAAACTGGGAACCAGGGACACAGAGAGACCAGACTGAAATCAACCTGCTGACTAGGTTCCAGTGAGGGTATAACCCAGACATCTTACTTTCTGGTTGGCTGTTTTCCCACTGCCAAAACAGTGTACATTATGCTATCCTCAAGCCACCTGGAATATGCTGAGAAAATTTGGGGTTTAATGTGACTAAGGTGGCCATAATGAGTATCCTCCCGATTCACAAATGTTATTAATACCTTAAGTGAAGGTTTGGCCAAAATTCAATAAAATATATATGTGTGTGTGTGTGTGTGTGTGTGTGTGTGTGTGTGTGTGTGTGTGTGTGTATTTCCAACCATCCCATAGACTCCTCACCCTGGTATTAATGCTTGCAACTATTTGAAAAGTTGACATTTTTCCTGTAAATTTACATATCCCTTTCAGGTGGGCAAATTCATCCTTAGACACCCACCTTCAGTGAATGCCACTCATTCTTTGAGTTGGTGAAGGGGAAAAACCAGCTCTGACTTCAGGCCATGCCAAGAATAAGTCATATAATTCATACCAGAACTAAGGAAGGTATAATCTGCAAATTGGTTGTGTATTTATTTTTTTAAGACATAAGTGAAATGTTCTTGGGAGGTAACACTACATGGCGAAGTGTAAGCTCTTTGCAGGCAAGGGGAGAAAGAAAAACAACTGCATGAAAAGAAACTGCAGAGCCTGACGTGGAGGGTAGTGGTTCGTTTTGCCTGCCCAACACCTATTTTGCCTTCTTTTGATAAAAATGGCCTTGTTTTTCACTGGAAAATCTCCACCCTTCTTAGTCTATGAAATTTGGATAGAACCAAATTTACTAGCCCTTCCTCACAGCAAACTTCACTGAGATTTGAACAGTGAGAATATTCTATAGACCACAACGGTAATTGGATCAAGGATAATCGTGTGCAAAAGTTAGGCAGTTAAGACTCTACTCTCGCGCTTTTCTGGGCATTTGGGGAAAGGAAACTCTCTTTCCACTAACTCAGTTTTGAGGAGCCACCAGAAGCCACATAAGCCACTTGAAGATCCTGTCAGTGGAAACAATGCAGAGCAGAGCCAAGAGAATAAGCAAGATCAAGGCCAGCAAGAGAGAGCCCGAGTCTCGCCATACCTGAAGCAGGATTTTTGCTTACACCAGCTCGAGTTCAGTTTCTTTCCATTACAATGAAGACAGAAAATATCATGCAGTAATTATACAGACTGTCAAAGCACAGTAAGTAAAGTAAAGTGTAGCTCCCAGATCATTCATTTTATATGAGACCTTAAACAGGTTATTTATTCTCCCTAAGTTGCAGTTCTTCCATCTGTAAAATGGCGGCCATGTACCTGCTGGTAGGAGCCTTGAGTCACTACCTATCCAAATCACTTTAAGTCGTCATGTAGTCAGTATCCAGAAAGCATGAGCAACAAGCTGCAATAAAAGCAACCCAATGCCTACTATCACAAGATTAAAGTGACTTTAGTACTGTTTTCTTTTCTACTAAGCTTCACTAGTACGTGAGGGAAACTTTGCCTTTAAATAGCTCACCAGAAGGAGGCATAAAAATGGACCTGAATATCATATTTATCATATTTTCTCATGTTTCTAAAGAGTTCGAAATAGCATGAAAAAATGCTTGTGGTAGTATACTAACAGAATAAAGAATGTTATAATAGCCCAAGCTCTATTTAGCAACTGTGTTCAAAAGAAAAAAAGCAAAACAAAATCTTTAAACTTGTGCATGAAAAATCCTGCAAGAAGTTGCAATAAAATAAAATGAGAGAAAGATGGTGTATGTTGCCTGATATGTAGATGATTTTTCTTTCAATTGTTTCTTTATTTTTAAATTGTATTTCAGTGAGCATCAGCAATACCTCTGTTTTTGAAGATTTTATTGTTTGTATTTTCCATAACTACATCATTCAACTTTTAGAATACTGGTTTAAGAAATGGAAAAAATCACAAACTTCAGAGGTGGAAGGAATACTAGAGACAATTTTATCCAATTCTCTCATCTTACATAAAGGAAAAACTTATCCAAGATCAAATAAGTAGACACTGGCAGCTTTGAAATTACATTGCAACATTCTTACTAATTCAGAAAACTTGAAGCAGACACTATTTCATTAGAAGGCATCACCTAAGCAAATTCTATTAAATTTTTAAGGATCCATTTAAATATCACCTTCTCTAATACCTTTCTCTGGGCATCAACTGGAAGAAATCCTCCCAATTTTCAATTTCTAGAGCATTTTGTTTTTATTCTGGTGATTGCTAGTTTTATTATGGGCTTGTATTTTTTTCTATTAGTCAATAAAATCCTTGAAAAGAGATTTGTGTCTTTTTCATGTCTGCACCCCTAACATCTGATATTGTACCTTGGTATATAAATAAACACTTGATAAATGATTGCTGAAAAGCAAGCTATTATGTATATTGCTTTAGGACATACTGGATCCAATCACATAGGCAGAGAAGTCACGATCACACCAGCCTTTCTACATGTAAGGAAGATAGTACTTCCTAGCGCCATTGCAATTGGAAGGGGCTACATGACTATTTTTGACCCAAAGACTATAAGCAAAGTAATCTGTGTCACTTCCATGCCAGGGCAATGAAAAACCCTTGGGAGACCCTCCAGTTCTATCTTTCTTTACCTGAGCATCCCAGAATCTACATGCTAAGAAGGGACTGTAAAGAAAAGCACTCAGCACAGGGAGAGGAGCTGCTCTGGTCAGGCACTGGACTTAAATCAGGCTTTGTGTGAACAACAACAACAAAAAAATGACTTTTCTACATCAAATCAAATTGCCAACATTTGTGGTTATTTTGATGCTGCAGCATAATTTAGCCTCACCAAACTAAAACACAGCCCTAGTGACAGGGACTGCTGGTGGTATTCCATTCTTTATCCCTTACAGAATCTAGGACAATATGCCTTGCTGAAAAATTACATTACATATCAGCTAAGGGTGGTCAAGGGAATATATGTAGAAGTTATTCATCAGTTTTTCAAGAAGTCCTTCCTACTGTTTGCTGAGAACTCAATGCAATGTCTGGAGCTCTGACAGCCATTTTAGACCATGAGGAGTGCTTGATAAGAGAAGTCACAAACTAAGGGTTGTGGGCAGAAAAATAGAATGAGCTTAGTTGCCTGATGACATGGTGAAGTTGCTGTGCTAAAAGGTCTACCCTAACTTTATGTTTGTGTTTCATAGAACTTAAAAATGTCTTCAAGACTACAGCTAGATCTTTGTTACTAGCAAACATAGGTAAATTTGATTTGGTACAGACCTTTTGTCACATATTCCAGTTAGAATATCACTGTATTGAGTGGTAAACAAGAAGATAACAAAAGTGCACTATTTTACACTTAGCCCAAGTTGGGAAAGAATAGTATTCCATTTCGTTGCTTTGACCTTCTACAGAACTGAAGGGAAAAAAAAAACCTGACTTCTCATTAAGTCTAATGTCTTTTTTTACAAGTTTTTTTCACATTAGCAACTTCTGAAAGGAACATAACCAAAATCACTTTTTTCCAGCATAATCCTAAGTATCTCAACTGTGAAAACATGAAGATGAGGCTTACTAAATTTTAAAATTAAAAAGAGTAAAAGTGACATAGTTTTTCACACTATTAAGAAAACTTTAAAATGAGAAATGTTCTTCTGGGAGAAGCTGCATTTCAATAGAGTAGGAAAATTTGGAACCTGAAAATTTTAAAAGCAGTTTCAGTGAAGCAATTTTTATTCTTCTTTCTGTCAGCTATTCCCTCAGGGACTTGTCCACCTTTAGTAAAGTTTCATTATGAATGTGTCTGCTATTACTTTAATAAGAACTGAAATAAAATGACAACTAAATCCAAAGGCAAGATTTAACATTCAAAATCACCAAAAGCTTCTTTCTTTCTTTCTGGGCCAAAATGCTGGCTCTCTTAATCTCAGCTACATGCCTCTCCAAATCTAGACTTCTATAAAATATTGATAAAACAACAGCAATTTTTTTTTAATTCTGTAACCATTATCCTTTTCAAGTTTTTCTCTTTAAATAGATGCACTTTGAAAACATGAACATCTATCTCAGCTAGTAGCACAAATTCCATCTTTTGGCATTGAGTGACTCTGCTCATAAAGACCAAGAGATGTTCTTTACTATTCATGACCAATGAGTACTTCCAACATCAGGCATTACAGACCACCTTAACTAGTGAAACTATAAACACAGGCAAGAAACATGTCACCAAAAGAAAAGATTTCATTATCTGTCTTGAAATATAACCAACAGGAGCATTTCTTGCCAGAGTGAAATTTCTCAGGAAGCCTTTCACCCACTAATTTTCCTGGAAAACATTGTAATGTGTGTGCTTTTAACACACTATCTCCTGGTCTGGCCAGAGCTGGGCTTTCAGAATAGAATGGGGTTATGACCAAACAGCAGTTACTTTACACGTTTTTTTATTGAGTATAACAAAACATCTTTTCAGCCGGAACCACATCATTTCTAAAGTAATCCTTATTTGAATACAGAGCTTTTCAGATGACAAATCTCTAAGTCCTAGGGTTCATTCAAAAATTGAAAAACTTTGGGTGTCTTTAATGTTTTTAATGCCCAACCCCAGATTACATAGGGCTAAAAGGGAAGAGTAGAAATTCAGGCTAATAGCACAAATTCAAGTCTTAATATCCCCTATAGAAGTTGCTAGCAGTGTCGTAAACTTGAACAAGCTACTGAATCTCTCTTAGCCCCCAACTGTTCATGTGTGGACTGGAGACAATTCCCTACTTGATGTGCTTACTGTGAGGGTTGAATAGGACAATGCATGTAAAGATACGCGATGCCCCTGCACTTAGTAGGCACTCAATAAACATCAGCCATTGCTGGAGCTTTCCTTTTTTCCTTAGAACTCTGGGAAAATCACTGAAAGACAAATCATAAATTCCTGGAATTATTGCTTGATACAGATACTGACTAGGGCCTCTGCGGGTTTGGGACATTCTGAGCAATAACACTGGGTCCAAGTGGGTAAGCCAGGCACACCGCCTACAGATCTGGGCTCTCAGATCCATCCACAGGAATTTAAAACTACAATTGGCAGACGGATGCCTATTTTGTGTGTATATCTACCATGCCTCCCAGAGTGACTAAATCCTTTGCAGTAAACTGTTCCAGATTGCAACCTTCTCTGCCCTACCAGACATGCATAAAAATGAATCCATATGTGTATTTTAAGTAACAGTTCCAAAAATAATGGTGATTTTGGGTACTGTAGAACTATAAAACAGGAAAAATTGTCCTGGAGTTGATGGCTAGGGAAGCACTTATTAACAAAATACGATTTGAACTGGGTTTTGAGGGATGAATAGAAGTCAGGTGTGTGGATTTGAAAGAAAAAGCTGCAGAGATAGGAATGAACCAAGTGAGACAGTGGTAATGAACAGAATTGAGAGCCTTTTTGTTTGTTTGTTTGTTTGTTTGTTTGTTTGTTTTTTAATGTAAATATGTTTGTTGTTATTTATGTCTTTTACATTTTGTATTTCCCTTGGGTAACCCACCACCAATTCACCCGTGATCCATCTCCGTGGTCCCTTGTGTCCTTTTCTACTCCATTTTGTGCCCTTACCCTCCCCTAACCCTGTCTTCCCTCCCCCGCTGAGTGTCTCTCTCCTGTTTGGTTTCCTTATAGTCCTGTTATAAGTAAAACCATTGTAAAGAAATGTGGGGTTGAGGGCCTCCCTAGTGGCATAGGGGGTAAGTCTCAGCACTATCACCTCTGAGGCATGAGTTTGATCTCTGGCCAGGGAGATTCCCACATGGTGCAGCAGACCTCTCCTATCTCACCTGCTACTCCCCTCAGCAGTGTATTTCAGTAGCTCTGCTTGTTCTGCTCCCCATTCTGTCTCTGGTGAATCCTCTCAGCCCCCACACCTCTGACCTACACTCCAGTTCTTCTATGCATAAATAAATATTAAAAAAAAAAGAAAGAAAGAAATGTGGGGTTGAGGCAAGAAAGCACACAGTGAGAGTCTAAGGAGCTGAGGCCACTGAAGAGTTGTGTTCTTCTTTACACAGCCCCAGCAGCCCCTGGCACAGAACTGAGCTCAATACCTCTGAGTGAATCAGTAGGCCCATAAAAAAAATTTGAAAAGTGGCATTTTCAGATTTGTCAGTCCAGATGCACAGGAGGAAAAAAATTGAGGCTGGCAGATGAGGGAGATGTTTACTATAGTAGTCTGAGCCTGCAGTGATAAAGAATTGAACTAAAGAACTGTGGTAGCCATGAAGAGTTAGTGGTCAGGGAAAATGTGATGAAGAACTTGGAGAGTGGCCACATAGTAAAAGGAAGACAAATTCCAAAGTGTTGAAGTTTGGGGCCTGGACATCAGCCAGTCAGCTATAAGGACAATATCATTAGGAAGAAGGGCAGGGGAGGCACCACAAGTGCAGTTTTGAGCATTAAAGGGATGGGAGGACAGGCAAGTGGGATCATCCTGTCCTCATTTGGAAATAAGGTTCTAGGGGTTCATTAATAGAACTGGGTTTCCTCTGGAACTTGAAGATGTAATCCCAGATTCAAAAGCTTTTGCGTTCAGCTTTTTTTTTTTCTTAGACTACATCCTAAAATTATGTTAAGCATTTCACACAGTAGTTCCTGAAAAACTGAGATCCAGAAAGCCATCCAAAAGTTGCTAGGTCGTTTCACACTGTTAATGTCCGTGAAAGCTTTTTGAGGTGCGAGGGGTAGTGTCTAGTGTCCCCAAAACAGCTGCAACTAGATGATCTGGGTGGGGGCCTGGATCTGCAATTCTAATTTGCCCTTCAAGTCATTCTGAAGATCTCTGGGGGCAGATAGGAAAGGGAAGCCTCTACATAGCCTATCTACACTGTCTTTCAACCCACTCCCACAGAAGGCAACCCAGGGTAAAGTGGTTTAATGGAAGAACTTTGAAGCCAGACTGTCAGGATTCAAATGGCAGCTCTTACTATTTGCCTGTACTCGAGTAAATTGTTTAATTTTCAAGTCACTTGTCTGTCCAATGATTCCTGACCTAAAATAAGAGAAGAATAATAGTACTATCTCAGAGGGTTCTGATGAAAATTATGAATATTAACATAGACACAGAATGGATTTTTTCAGCTTTGGCACTATGGCAGTTGGATCAGATAATTCTTTGTTGTGGAGGCTGTCTTGCGCTTGTAGGACACTTAGCAGAATCCCTGGACTCTACCCACTAACTGCTGGGAGCACCCTCCTCCCAGTAGTTACCATCAAAAATGTCTCCAGATATTGCCAATCATCCCCTGGAGGGCAAAACCACCCCTGATTGAGAACCACAGACGTGGAACATTACTTTCTTCTGAGCATTTGCCAGAAGGAATATTGAACAGCTGATATTCACTGGCTCCTTAATTCTCCCAACAGCCCAATGAGGTAGGTAATAGCCCCAGCTTTATGATACAAAGAAACTAAGTTTCATAGGGCTAAATACCTCACCCAAAGTCATTCAGACAAACAGATTATGGGGAGGATCTCTAATCAAGTTCAGCCTGACCTTTGGTCCCCAGCTCTTGCTGAGCCGGTAGCTGCCTGGTCACAAGGTGGCTGTTGGGGGAACTACCCTCCTTACACTTTTCTCCTCAGGCAAGAAACAAATCGAAGTCCCTGAGACTTTTGTGGCCTAGCATCAAAGAAATGAATGTACCACCCTCCTACCCAGAATCCTATCCCAAAATCTGTCATTGGTGGGTTTCATCCTGCGTTACCCACGGGGTAAACTTCAGTTCACAGAAACTAACACCTCCCACTCACCTCGCTGTCTGGGTTAGGGCCCTCTGCAATTCCAGCTGTCATAGGTCAATCTCCCTCCCAGGGACCATGTTCTCTCACAAAAAATACACAGGGCCTGGCACACAGAGGTGTGCAGTATTTAGACTGTGTCTTGAATGAATGAATAAATGAATGAATGCATACATGAATGACCTCCCGGGCCATCAACTCTTTGAGATACACAACAGTCAACCTCTGCCTCACTCTATGGCCTGTGAGCTCGACAGGCTTCAAGGACATATATGACAGGCTTTACTAAACTTGAATGGCACATTGGAAGGTGAAGACAAAGTGCCCCAGTCCTTCCGAGCAGGCATTTTGACTGAGATTCTTATAGATGATAGATAGATAGATGATAGATAGATAAATAGATAGATAGCGAGATATAGATATTTTTTAATTTATATCTTTTACATTATTGGGAATCCCGTGGGTTACTCACCTCCAATTCACCTGTGAACCATAACCATAGTCCCTTGTGCTCTTTTCTCCCCTGTTTAGAGCCCGTATCCTCCCCCTCCCTCACTGAATATCTCTCATTTATGGTTGCCTGCTAGTTGTTGTTGTTGTAATTTTCTCCTCCTGATCTCTTATTT
Organism: Scalopus aquaticus; assembly: GCA_004024925.1. Taxonomy (NCBI): domain Eukaryota; kingdom Metazoa; phylum Chordata; class Mammalia; order Eulipotyphla; family Talpidae; genus Scalopus; species Scalopus aquaticus. The sequence continues at coordinate 41,422 of PVIJ01003007.1, read as the reverse complement.
GGTTCCCTATATTCCTCCTATGAGTGAAACCATTCCATATTTTTCTTTTTCCTTCTGGCTTATTGACTGAGATTCTCTGAAGAATACATGGCCAAGACTGTGCTAAAAGCTCAGAGCCACCCGCTGCTCCCCTCAGCAGTGTATTTCCCTCGATCTGCCTGTTCTGCTCCCCACTCTGTCTCTGGGGTGCCCTCTCACCCTCCACACCTCTGGACTAGACCCCAGTTCTTGTATGCATAAATAAATAAAATATATCTTTAAAAACAATTTTAAAAAAACCCTTAGAGCCACCAGAACCAGTCTTTTTAACTTCCAAAGATGGCTTCCCCTCTGGTTAAGTACATTTCAGTCTATTTCGTCGTTTATGGTGTAAGAGCTCTGACTCTGGTATCAGGTAGTTGGGACTAATCCTTGCCCTACCACTCATTCACTAACTATGTGGTTTTGGAGCTATTTTAGCTCTCTGAGAGTCAGTTTCTGGGGATCATTGAGCTGTTTTGAGGTTTAAGTGCATCAGGATAGCTCAACTACTTAGAAGAGAGTCTGGCATGCAATGAGCACTATTGTAAGTAATACTATTTGTGCTGTCTTTCATAAGAAGAAAAAAAATATTTCATTGCAATAAGATATAACTGTAGAAATTTGGCCTAACCTCATTTCAAAAGGAGTTGCTAGATCACATGCACATAATAAAGAGTTCCAAAGAGCAGCATGGTGGTTATTCACTGCCTGGGCCACTAAGGTCATTGCCATTATAAGAACACCCTAGATGTGCTCCATGGAATGCAAAGATAATCTACAAATGACAGTTGGCCTGTGCCGTCCAGGTGAGTAGAGGGCAGAAAAAGATAGAAGGAAGAGATTATAGACCTAGACTTCACACAGGGCCCAGGGAGCCAGCAAGAGGAGGTGCGAAATGTGATTCATGACCCAATATTTCTGGCCACGAGGCTGTAACCCCATCTTCAGCATGATCTATGGGCCCTACACCCAGGCTATCCCTTCCACATCTGGACAAAAGGACAAGGCAGCCTGGGGCTAAAGTAGGCCCTTCGCGAAGTCTTCCCCTTCGCTCCATTCTCCTGAAAACTCAGGTATTAAGTGTCAGGTGGGGTGCATCCCTTAGTAAGCTGTGAAATAGAAACTTTCAAAAGATAAGCTCGTGTTTAACCACCCAACTTTTGTCATTTCATCATTTTCAATTTTTGCAATCACCATTTCCTGGTGTGACTGGCATGATGAAAGTTCTGTGTCATTTGCTCAACATGGTCCAAAGAGGGAATCAACAGGGTTCTCAGGCACATTCACCCTGTCTTTCAAGAACACACTGAGTGTGGACGCATCAGAGAAGGCAGGGGCTGCCTTTCACTTGTTCTGGTCTTCACTTGACTCTCCACCTCCTCCCTGCCTGCTCTCCACCCACGCGCCAGGGGGTCCCTCTGGTATTTTCTACAGTTCCTTTCTCCATAGAGACACTTGACTGCTTCCTGTCTCCAATATCTTTTATATATTCAATCAAATTATTTTCCACGTGGTCTGGGAAAAGAACCCAGGTCTCCTCTACCTTAAAACTAAAATTCAAGGGGAAAAAATACTAAGAAAACTTTTCAATCCTACTCTTCCCTCAAGAACATCTTATATCTCACCTTTCGTTCATAGCAGTGGCTCGTGAATGTTTCTCTGTGGACTGACTTCATCTGGGCTGCCTGTGAAAATTCATTTTCCTAGGGTTTCTTTTGACTCAGGATGGCTCGTGTGGGGCCTAGGAATGTGTATTTTTCAGGTTCATTCCAGGTGATTGGAATGTTCAGCCAAGTTTAATAACAACTGGTCTAGGGCCTCCCTGGTGGCAAAACAGGTTAATCACAGCACTGTGAAGCTAACCAGAGCCACTGCAGCATAAGTTCAATCCCCAGCCAGGGAGCTTCCCACATAATACAACAGACCTCTCCTGTCTCCCCCGCTGCTCCCCTTAGCAGTGTACTTCAGTAGATCTGCCTGTTCTGCTCCCCTCTCTGTCTCCGGTGAACCCTCTCACCACCCCACACCTCTGGCCTGCACCCCAGTTCTTGTATGCATAAATAAATAAATCTTTAAAAAAAAAAAAAAAAGAACGCCTGGTCTATATTCCCTGTATTTATTTCATCACTCCACTCCAAACACCTGCTAGGTGACTTGGTCACTACTGCTTTCTCAAAAACCACCAATGACTTCCAACTGCTGTGTCCAGTGGATTATCATCCAGCCTCATCCACGGCTTCTCTATGGCCATCAAGATGAGAACAGTGCTTTATATGCTTGACTTTTTCTCTTGTGGATCTTCTAGTGATACTGTTATCACACGTCCAGAGACCCACATCTTTGCTTTGTCCACTTCCTCCTTCTCTTGACATGCAAGCATAAGCAAGACATATACTACGGATCTGTGCCATTCCATCTTTGGAGATCTCATTAAGTCACATCATTGTAGTGAGCGTTGAAAATGACATCCAAATGGATTACTCCAGCCCTGTCTGCCCTCTCAAGCTAGACAACCCCCTTCATATAGACCTTCATCCTTTCATTTATCAAGCCCAAAAGTGTCACTTCCCCCAAACTAATTACCTTTCCAGAAATCCCCACTTGTCAATGGTCTCATTTCTCTAATAATCTCTTTTCATGACCCTGATATGTTTCTTCCCTTTCCCCTTTTTTGATTCTTTCTTAGCAATATTTACCAACATTATTTCTTTTCTTTTAAAGATTTATTTATTTATGCATACAAGCTGGGGTGCAGACCAGAGGTGTGGGGCAGTGAAGGTTCACCAGAGACAGAGTGGGGAGCAGCACAGGCAGATCGACAGAAATACACTGCTGAGGGGAGCAGCGGGCGAGACAGGAGAGGTCTGCTGCGTCATTGGGGAATCTCCCCAGCCGGCATCGAACTCGTGCCACAGCTGCCAACAACTCCACAGCACTGCCCTTAACCCGTTGCGCCACCAGGGAGGCCCCTAACATTATTTCTTATGCATCTTCCCCCACCCCTTTACCTGAGCCATCTGTCTGCCTGGCATTCCCTCCCAAGTCCCATTTCCACTTCTCTAAACGCTGGAGTTCCTTCCAGTCCCAAACAAATTCTCCCTCTTTCATGAAGTTTTTATATCATGTCCACTGTACCACATGGCAGTGTCTTCTACCTCTTCACATTTATCTGCTACTATGTATCTTCTTTCATTCTATTTCTATTCTGTTCTATTCTAGCTCTCACCACCGTCTGCCTGGCAATACTATTTTTCTCTCACATTCCATTCCTATCACCGATTAGGAGGTTTTTTGTGCCAAGAACACTATCTAATATCTCTCTAAAACTACTATTCTATGCTTAATAAATGCTCTCATCATAATAATAGAAGCAAAGCCTTTTGCCACATCCAAAGCCATAATAAGCGTAATTATTAACACTAAAGGTAAAAGGTTAAAGTACTGAGTTCCACTCAGTCACTAGAATGGGTCATGCATCTGTCGCCCTGTTGGCATATGCCCGAGTGTTTCTCCTTTTACTCCAGTACAGCGTGCCCAGCCACCCTGTCAGAGCTCAGGAGAGTGGCACGTGGTGTCTTGACCCTTCCTAGCTGTGCTGAGAGGAGCACCTTTTACTTGGCTCTGTGTCCTGTCTAGGGGCTCTCACTATACCGGGCAGGCCCTCCTCCTGTTTCAATTTCTGTTGCCCTCTGTTGGCGGAGGCAATTGAAAGGTAAGGCATTAGGTCCCTGCTACTAATTTTTGAAAGGTGAAACAACTCAAGAGACAGACATGATTGTGTTGCAGTTGCCTCTATGGAGAACCAAAAGGACAGAGTAGAGGGAGCTGCTGAACTTTAAGCACAGGAAACCATGGTCAACCACTGCAACCCCCTCTAGCAGTATAACATTGCTTCCCAGAGGAAGAGGTCCCAACATTGGAAAGCAGGTCCATGGAGTTGGTTTTCCAATAGGATGTGTTTGGGCACCTTGCCAACTCTTCATGGGATAGTACTACATAGAAGCAGAGAAACCAAGCAAAGCTAGTAGCTTCTACTGTGTCAACTATGTAAACCAGCTATGCCACAGACACAACCAATTTCTAATACTCATAAACACCAAATAGTCTTAGGCAGGAGCTTTCTGGTCATTATGATTTAACCTTTTCCTGTATTTACTATTTTCCTGCAATATTTATGCATTACCTACTTAATTATGATAAACAATAAAATTCAACATTGTAATAATTGGGGGGGAAGCATAATAAATAGAGAATTCTTTTCAGACATTAACAGGACTTGTTCTTGTTCACTCAGATGCTTCCATCCTGGTTTGGGAAGTTTGTTTACCATATGGTACTGGGTTCCTCTAGCCTCACATACTGGGGGCGAGATGTTGGGAATCCAGAGGCACAAAATGCCCCCAAACTTTTCCATACCAAAAGAACTTTCAAGCAAAAATGATACAAGTCCACCTTATCCCCTCCAAGAACAGGAAAGACATTTCAAACAGATCAGCTCTGCATGCTGGCTTCATTATCTCAACTTTAAAATGGCAGCTTGTGGACATTTTCTGGAAGTGGAGACTGCCTAGGGCATGTGTCTTTGATCCCCTAATTTAGACAGTGATTAGGAGAGAGAAGTGAAATAAGTCAGATACATTTCTAAAGGACTCCCTAAGCGATTTGAAAGAATAAAGTGTACCTTTATTTACTAATATGGAAAGAACTTCAAGGTATATTATGCAAAAAATCAATGTGGACAGTATGATTCCATTTTCATAGAAGAATAAACTATAAGTCTGTATACATGAGAATGCACCAAAAACCAAACATAATAAAGATCATCTCTTTCTTCTAAAAGAAAAACTGTGGAAGAGTAAATGGGAGTTTTCATTTTGCACTATATGATGTTTTAAAGATGGTTTCTTATAAGATTTGAAAAATTAAAACAGTACTTAAAAGAATGTAAGACCAAGGGTGATTAACCAAGGGTAATCAACAACCTTGGTAAGTTCCTATCTAGGCCTGAAAATGACTAAACTGTCTTTTAGGTAGGGAGAAAAATGACTTCAAATAGTTCACTTTTCTAATACAATCCATCAGCAAATCTATTTGACTCTTCATCAAAAGGTGTGTAGAATTCAACCACTCCCCTGCTTTCCCCTTAACTAATTTTCACCATCACTCACATTCATGGCATAGTGGCCTTCTGACTCTTCCTTTCCTGTCCTTGAATTTCTATCCTTGTGATTATCGGGTCTATTTTACTCCCTGCTGGTGCTAAAAGATGTTACTCCTCTGCTAAAGAAAAAAAATCCTCCAGCAACGTTTCACGCCACTTAAGTGAAAAGTCAAAAAAAATTTTTTTTAAGATTTATTTATTTATGCATATAAGCTGTGGTGTAGGCCAGAGGTGTGGGGTGGTGAGAGGACTAACCAGAGACAGAGTGGAGAGCAGAACAGGCAGATCTACTGAAGCACACTGCTGAGGGGAGCAGCAGGTGATGCAGGAGTGGTCTGGTGCGCCATGTGGGAATCTCCCTGGCTGGGTATCAAACTCATGCTGTTCTGGATAGCTTCACAGTGCTGTGCTTAACTTGTTGCGCCACCAGGGAGGCCCGAAAAGTCAACAATCTTTTATAGTGACTACAAGGCCCTGTAAGCCTCCTATCACCTCTCCAACCTCATACAATCATATATACTATCCCTTAACCACTGTAGGACTGCTGGCTTTGAAGTCAGATAGATGTGTGTTCTGATCCTCCTACTACCCTAACTAACAACTCAGGACAAGAAGCTTAAACTTCATGAAACTCACTTTTATATCAGTGAAATGGGAACAACAGTGTCTGTCTTGTACTGGAGTTTATCTACACCATACATAGTATATGCAATTAAGAATTATATATCATATAATCTATTTTACAGGTAGGTTTATGCCCATAATATTAAATATATTTTCCTGTATTATATATTCTTGTATCTATATATTTATAGTGCTTATATTTGTATATACATATGTATATATGTGTGCATGTATTTACATACAACTGGCAAACAATGAGCCCTCAATAAATACAGTAGTAGTCACCCTAATTAGTTGTAGTATCACAAATGATAATATAATACCGAATCTGAGTCCTTACAGATCCAATTTAAATTGGATCTTGAATAGAGTTTTGTTTGTTGTGATATTTTTGTTTAATTTTGCTGTTCTTTCATATCCCCTGAACTATCAGACTGCTTTTGTAATCACCATATTTATGGGCAATTTCTTTCTCAGGACCCTGGGGCCCATTGTCGGAGAGCAGGACAATGAAATGAAAGCACCATGTTGCTTCCACAGTCATTTTCAAGTGGGGCTGAATATGTAACAAACAACACGAAGGAGATCTGCAGCTACATACCGTCTCATAAAACCCAAAAGGGAATCTACATCTGACCTGTCATTCTTTTTAAAACTCTCAGGGACATCCCAGTTGTTCTTAAAACAAAGATAAGCTCCTTCTTGAGGCTGTCAGGTCCTTCAGATCTGGCCCTTTCTCACCATTCTGTCCTTCCTTTCTCACCACACTCCAGTCACCCCAACCTGCTGCTTTCTCCTCCACCAAGAATAGACCCCCTCCTAGCTCTTCACTCCCTCACCCATTCAGATCGCAAGGGAAAGTCATTTTTTAAAGAAAGATTTGTTGAACCTCCAGACTGAATTAGGTTCCCTAAGGACTAAGGAGATGTCCACTTTTCTTCATAGATAACATATTGTTATTAAGTCACTATTTGTATAATTACATTTCATGTCACCACTTCTAGACATTAAGTTTCATAAGAGCAGTGACCCTGTCATCTTTTCTCATGGCTGATGCAATCCCAAGAGCTTAGCAAGGGCTGAACATAGAAACTTCCTTCATAAATATTTGGTGAATGGGTGAGTGAAGTAATGGGTAGATAGATGCTACATTAGTCTAGTGGCGCCCAGTTCAGACCTCTGCAAGGTCCCTCTGGGAAATGTGAGTCATTCTGAGAAACAGAAATGCTGTAAACAGCAATACTCAGAAGAAGAGAGGGTGAGTAGTGTATACTGACTGAGGGAAGCCTTCTCACCACATTCACAGGATTTGTCAGCTCTAAGCAACTCCATCAACAGAGGACTCACATATGCTACAGTAGTGGGAGCAGGATTGGGACTTGTGTAATTTTGAAGCAAAGGTAACTGTCTTCTTAGAGTTGTGGGCAGAAAGTAAATTTTCCCCTACTCGCTGGGTTCTTCTCAGGCTGGTCAGCAATCAATGAACCACAGACAAATTAGTAGGAGAAAAGAATTTAATTACAAATGTATGGCATATCTATATAATATGGATCCTAAAGTCATAGGGGACAAAATGAAGGTATATATCCTGAGCTGAGGAATGCAATAGGAGCCTGGGATCTCAAGGAGAGAGGAGGATTCGGATGACAAAGCCAGTTGCTTTGCACTAGAAATATGCTCTGCCATAGTGATTGGTTTCTCCAATAGGGTTATTTCTGGAGCTAACCCTATATCTGGATATTTTCATTCTTCTAGATAGTTAAGAGAGTTGTAAAAGTTTTTCATAAGTCTGCAGGACCTCAGTTGACCTCATTTCAAAGTAATGCACATGCTAAAGTGACATGTGTTAGGAATATCTAATTCTTTTTTCTCCCCATCCTGGGGAGACCTGTCCTTCACAGTCTAGCCCTGACTGTCCAACAGCCACCTGTGACTAGTGAACTCTTGAAACATGCCAGAGTGACCAAAGAACTGATTTTTAAATGTTATCTTATTCTGTAGTTGACGAACTTAAAAATTGCTACTCAATTCCACAAAAATGTAAGTATGTTTGGAAAAACTTAGATATGTGAACCTACTTTTTCAACTGTGAATTTTAGGTTTAAGTATTATTTAATGAAAATTTAATATCCAATTTGAAGTATAACTTATTTGAAGTGCAACTATACTGAAAAAGAGCATTAATCACTGTATACTAATTCCATACTGAAAAAACATTTTACAAAGATTAAATTAAATTAAATGCACTTTTAAAATTAATTTTATTTTTTTTTTAGTAACTTTAAAGTATATTATATTTCTTTTGGACAGTTCTCTAGACTGCTGATTCAGAGAAGGAAAATGAAGGAACATATTCTTTCAAACCAGAACCCATATGTTTCACACGACATTGCTGTGGCCCATATTTCAAAGGAGGAGATGATTGAAAGAATTTTCTTTCGTTTCATTAAAAAAATTATCATATGAAAGGCCAAAAGGGTACAATTTCCAAGTAATATCAAGATTCTGAAAAAGAAGTACCATTTATCTTCTTCCACAAATTCCTACAATGTTCCTCACTGCCAAATTGTCAACCATAAGGAAGTTGTAGATTGTGGAAAAGGCTTTTTTTAGACTGAGTTGTCTGGTATATCAACTAAACCATTTAATAAAATGGCATTAGTGACTATAAATTATTTTGTTCTTCAGCACTACCTTTCCTTCAGAAACCTTGCAAGCTTCCACAAATGCTAATTTATTCTTTCACAATAGCCTGCAAGGTCAAAATGCCATCTCCATTTGACTGGTGATAAGCAAAGACTGCTGTGACTTGCCTAAGGCCACAGAGCAAAACCATCAAGACCAGGAAGCCAAGATGCAATCACTCAGCTGTGCAACTCACCCAGTTCTCTGAAGACACCAGCCAGCTAATCACAAAATTATTATTTCTTCCCACAGTGCTGGTGAAGGAGGAGATATAAAGCAAAATAAGATTAGAACTAGACCGACATAAGAAAGTAGGGGTAGAAGAAATCAACATAACCATTAACACAAACCCTAAGTGCCAGCTCCTAAGTTACAAAGCAGAGGTAGGAGCTAGACTGCAGTCTAGGGGCAAAGATATGGAGATTGAGCCCATTGTAGAATCTCCAGGTCTCTTTTCTAATTCTAGTTAGCCAGTCAACAGACAGCCATCTTTAAAGATGAGCCCCTCCCAACTGAAAGAGGGCTATATCAGTGCCATCTGTGCAAGAATTTGGGGCAGCCATTTTCTCTGCCCACCTGTGCCTATGCAGGTACTTTCCTTTACCAACTCTGTCCCTCTGCATAGCAGCGGCCTGCTGTCTGCCTGTGACCTGCACCATGCAGGCCTCTCTTAGCAAACAAATCTGCCCCCCTCAGAAGGGCAGCTCTTTCTGTCCACTTGTGTCTGTACAAGTGTCCTTTATTCCCTTGTCCTAATAAACCTGTTCTTTAAGTATAACTGAGTCTCTGTCTCATGGAGAAACTTGTCACGTGCCGCCAAAGGGAGCTCTGGTGAAACCTTTCGCAGAGTGAACCCAAGGACCCTGCTCCACTCTCAAATCAGTCAGAAAAAAGACATCACCGGCCTCTACTGCCTTTTAAATTAGATTAAGATTAGTAATATTCCTTCGTAAGTGACAAGAAAAAAACTGATTTTACCAAGTATTTCTGCAGTGGAGAGCAGGTAGTTAAAAAGCAAAATTTAGCCTGGTAAATTTTTATGGTTTCTTTGTAGATGGTATGGCCTGGAGCCTTGCTGCTCAAAATATGGTCCACTGGACAGCTGCCTTAACCTCATCTGGGATCTTGTGAGAAATGGGGACTCTCAGTCTCACCCCAGAACTACAGAATAAGAAGGAGCATTTTCACAAAATCCCCCAGGATCCCTGAGCACTTACAGTTTTGAGAGGCACTATTGGGGGACTGGTTATAATCCCAGATTCTTTATTATAAGTGATTAAAGGATATCTCTTGCACTCTCTTATATTACATCTTTCTCCTCTTTCCTTCTCTCTCTCTCTCTTTCTGACACACACACACACACACACACACACACACACACACACACTTTTAACACTTTGTGATCCGCTCATGTATTAGTACGTGTTTTTGTTACCAGTATGAGGTGGCCGCTCACGTATTAATACGTGTTCATCTAGTCGCCGGTTTTTCACGCCACAGTGGATTTATTTGGAACTATAAGGAGCTATTTCTTTGATTGAACTCAGTCTAAAAGCTTTACACATTGTTTTGGTGAAAGTGTAAGGTGTTTTATGAGAGATATTACTGTTTTTTTTTAATATCCAGTATTTCAGGAGTTGTGTGTGTTTTATTGAATGCTTATACCATTCATGCGGTGGCACAGAAAATGGCCAGCCCCAAGGGCTGGTAAATTTAAAGGGCACCGGCACACAAAGTGTTAATTTCTACAAACCTGTTTCTTTTAAGTCTCTCAATTTCTTCTCCCCAGTGGCACCAGTTTGCATATAGACATAGTTGCATGTTGCCTGTTTATCTTCAATTCTATGCAAACTTAGCAAAAAAACACTTGGTTGGGGGAGTTGTGCAAATTCAAATGCCTACAGAGACCAGGTGGATAACATGGATAAAGGTACAGAGCCATGCTTGTTTCAGAAAGGAATTTTAATTCTTTCGGCACACACATTTGGTTTGCTCATCATAAGCCCCTGGAATAATCGTTTCTCATAATGTACAGATTCTTGTTTTTCGTAATACCTTTAGCTTTCCCACTTTTGATAGAAAGAAAATGTACAAGTATTTCACGACAGTAACAATGTCATTTTAGAGTCGATGGATTTGAGAGCGGAGCAGGGTCCTTGGGTTCACTCTGGGAAAGGTTTCACCAGAGCTCCCTTTGGCGGCACGTGACAAGTTTCTCCACCAGACAGAGACTCAGTTATACTTAAAGAACAGGTTTATTAGGACAAAGAAGTAAAGGACACTTGTACAGACACAAGTGGACAGAAAGAGCTACCCCTCTGAGGGGGGCAGGTTTGCTAAGAGAGGCCTGAATGGTGCAGGTCACAGGAAGACAGGCAGGCAGGCCGCTGCCCTGCAGAGGGACAGAGTTGGTAAAGGAAATCACCTGCATAGGCACAGGTGGGCAGAGAAAATGGCTGCCCCGAATTCTTGCCCAGATGGCACTGATATAGCCCTCTTTCAGTTGGGAGGGGCTCATCTTTAAAGATGGCTGTCTGTTGACTGGCTAACTAGAATTAGAAAAGAGACCTGGAGATTCTACAATGGGCTCAATCTCCATATCTTTGCCCCTAGACTGCAGTCTAGCTCCTACCTCTGCTTTTAACTTAGGAGCTGGCACTTAGGGTTTGTGCTAATGGTTATGTTGATTTCTTCTACTCCCACTTTTTTGTGTGGGTTTAGTTCTAATCTTATTTTGCATTATATCTCCTCCATCAGTAACACAATAACATTAGGGAACTTTACACTGTTGATGGGAATGTAAATTGGTACAGCCACTACAGAAAACAATATGGAGAGTTCTCAAAACATTAGGAGTTGAAATACCTACTATATGATCGACCAATTCCATGCCTGGGTATTTATCTGAAGAATATTTAAAAACTAATTTAAAAAGATATGTGCAACCCCATGTTCATTGCAGCTTTATTCGCAATAGCCAAAATATGGCAACAACCTAAGTGCCTATAAACAACAGAATGGTGATTGCCAAAAGAGTAGAAAATAAGGGTGGGAGTGTCAAGGAAAATATGTAAAGGAGGTCAATTGTTTGCTGGTGTTTGATCACAGTGGGAGGAGGGCACATCAAACAAAGGGGGTTAACTACATGATGTAAGATAGAAACTAGACATTTGGTGCAGATCATTAAGGTAGCATATACAAGGGTTGAAAGATAATGTTATACACTGAAATCTATAGTAGTTGTAAACCAACATTACTGCAATAAAAAAATCTTTATAAAAAAATATATTTCATAGTTGCCTAAACACTCCCATAGAAGCGAACTAACAGCACAAGCATAGCCACCTCTTGCCTTCATTGGCAGTGGTGGGTGCTCTGCAGATGGAGAGGACATGCTGGTATGAGGGGGCAGAAGGGTCACCTCTCAGGCCATTGTCTCCATGTAGGAATTTGGGCCCATGGTACCAGATCCTCCCATTCTTCCAGAGAAGCCAAGAATCTGGATTTTTATGTGAAATCTTCCTTTTTTTTTTTAAGATTTATTTATTTATGCATACAAACTATGGTGTAGGCTAGAGGTGTGGGGTGGTGAGAGGATTAACCAGAGACAGAGTGGGGAGCAGCACAGGCAGATGGACAGAAATACACTGCTGAGGGGAGCAGCAGGAGAGGCAAGAGTGGTCTGCGCAGCCATGTGGGAATTTCCGTGGCCGGGTGGCGAACTAATGTCACTGCTGCTGACAGCTCCACAGCGCAGCGCTTAACTACTGTGCCACCAGGGAGGCCCCTGGTTTGTTTGGTTTTTTTAATTTAATTTATATCCTTTATGTTATTGTGTATCCCCTGTAGGTTTCCCACCACCAACTCACCCATGAACCATCACCATAGTCCCCTGTGCTCTTTTAAAATTAGCAGGCAACTAAATACCAGAGACATTCTGCAAGGGAGGGGGAGGCAGAGGGATCAAAACAAGGCAGAGAAGAGCACAAGAGACTATGGTGATGGTGTACGGATGAACTGGTGGTGAGAATTTATAGGGAATACATCTGAGAGGAGAAAGCGTGCAAGCATACATTGTACAAAAATGAACAATGATGTAAAATATATATACACAAATATTTTTTAAAAAGAAATTTGCATTTTTAATGTTGGCAATTAATTCAATTTCTTTAAACAACTGTTCTGTCTCTATAGTTGTGTTTTCTTTTTTCAGAATGTCACAGAAAAAGAATCACACAGTTTAAAACCACATGAATCTGGTTTTGTTCACTTAACACAACGCATTTGAGATTTAACCATGACATATATCAGCAGCTCATTTCTTTTTATTGCAAAATTACTTCCCACTGTATGGATGAACCACAATTTGTTTACCCATTCACTAACTGAAGGACATTTGGTGGGTGTGAATAAAGCCACTATGAACACCACATAGAGGGTTTAGTGTGAAAGCAGTTTGAATTTCCCTTAGGAGTAGCATTCTAGGATTCCTAAGGTCCTATGCTCAGCATATGCTTAACTTAATAAGAAATGGCAAAACTGCTTTTCAGAGTGTCTGGACTATTTGGCATTCCCAGCAGCAATATTGGCGCGTTCTTAGTGCTGCATATCCTCTCCAACACTCGTCACTGTCAGCACTGTGCTTTGGGTTTGTTTTGTCTTGCACTAGACCTTCCAGTAGGTGTGGAGTCCATACCCATTTTCGATGAGTTATAGCAAACATGGAGCTCATCCTCTAAATCTAGGATCTCAGCATAAGTAATTGATTATTATTTCTGATAAAATGTCTTATCCTTGCCCAGACCGATCCATTCATCCTCAGTAGAGTCACAGTGTAGAAAAGCAAGTGATTTTAATTCTTCAGGGCTCAAATCCCCCTAACGTGACTTGTTGCCATTCTGCTACTGAGCCTTGAGAGATTATGGGTAAGCGCCAAGAAAAAAAGATGACTTTGAACTGCTCTTTCACCAGTTAAAAATAATACTGAAACCAAATGTAAACATAAAAGAAGTGGTCAGAATCGGGTTACATATTAACAGCCTTTGGTCAGGCTGGAGCTGCGACCCAGCTGCAGAAAACACCTTTCACTTATCACTGTTTCCAAGCCTCCCTACCTGGAATAGATTCGACTGGATTTACAAGAGATCTTTTGAAAAGATGCAGAGAAGGCCAGCAGCACACATTTCCTGGCAATAAATTTAAAAGGTTGCTAAAACATTCCAGAGATTTTGACTCAACATTCCTCTGGCCAACACAGCTGCAATCTGCCAATCCTTAAAAATTGGTGTTTTACATCTTAATCTCACAAACATCTTCGAAAATACCTCTCTGTTCTACCTCTATGTTGGGCAAATCCAGCTTTTTTCCATCTTCTAAAGCCACAGAAACATAATGTTGCTTAATTCCTGCAAGTTTGAACTAACTGGAGCTAAAATAAATATTCAGGTAGTTTGGTTGACTCACTCATCTCTACCAGAAGATGCCATTCTTGAAATGGTTCTATGATAATATTCTCTCATGAAAGATGGCACCAGAAAAATAATTCAGGTCTCAAATTATAGAAAAGCAAATCATTACTCTAAAATTAAGAGTTTGCATAGACTATAATGACCTCAATTCTTCACCCTTCCCTCTACCCCTGTCTTTTGCCATGTGGCTTTAAAGCCCTTTCACTGAAGGGGCACAGCATATCTTCCTTTCCATTGACTTTGGATGACATCACATGATTCGTTCTGGCCTACAGAGTGAAGCAGGTATGGTAATATTTGTGTTCATTCTGAATTTAGCCCCAAAAGACCCCCTGTGTTATTGCTATGTGCTCTTGTATCTCCACCTCCACCATGAGATGAGCAGATCCAGCACAGCCTACCAGGCCCAGGAAGAGGAGGAGGAGGAGATGGGACACAGCCCAGCTAGATGCTAAAGCCTGAGGTGACCCACAGACCTACATTAAGAACCTGCCCCATCAGGTTCAGCCTAGATCAGCCAAACCACAGCCAATCTGATACACATGCCATAATAAATGGTTTTTCAGCCACCAGGCTCTGGATTGGCTTGTTAAGTAGCAAAAGTCGACTGATAGGAGCATGTTCCTGAATTACTAGTTTCATCCACAGGAAAGTAATACCATCTACTTAGCATTTTAACCTCCACCTGACTCCATATGGGTTAATTTATAAGAGGAGAAACTTAGAAGAGGTCACAAGGTCAGCTGGAGGAAATCCCTTAGAGTTCCTTGTGACCCTGTTCAGCACGCTGGCCATCACTTGACTCCCATCGTTGCCTCAGATGGAACTGGAGCTGCAGTCCAACTCCATCTCTTCCATTTTCATCTTTTTTGACTTTTCCTGACAGTGCTGGAGGTGATTTTGTCCTGCAGCAATATTTGACAATATCTGGAAACATTTTGGTGACTATATAACTGGGTGGAGAGATATAGGTGTAACTGGCAGTTCTAGTGAATGGAGGGCAGGGCTAAGCCCTGCAAAGCCTCCCAAAACAACATTGGTCAACAAATTTTTATAAAAGTCATGTTACTGAAATAAAATTAGTCATTTCCTGTCAATTTGTATTGCTCAACACGAATATGACAGTCAAATTCTAATTTTGGCTCTAGTTTTCTTTGTAATCTGCCATAAATGGATGTTTACATCATGAAATGCATGCCAACAGTAATAGGTCTATGGTTAATACCTGTAAAAAATCAAGTCACAGACTACTTCTTAGATTTCTTCGCTTGCCTCTTGTACAGCTGTTCAGTAGCATCTCTGGGGAGTGTCCAGCAGTAGTCAGCCAGCATTGTAGTGGACCATTTTCCCTGGTATCTTTGTTCCATTGATGCGATATCTGGATGAAAACATTCGCCATGTTCATCACTAACCATACCAGTTTTCAGGGAAGAAATCCAGATGGGAATGAAGGAAGTGGATCTTTAGAGACATACTGCAGCCAAGTTTCTGATACTGCATCAGCATGTCTTCTTCTAGTTCCCTGTAGTTTTCTGCCCTAACATTCCCAAGAAAGTTTGTAGACACTAGGCAAAAAGCATTCCATGCTTGTTTCGCATCACCCTGCAGCAAGTTGTTGAACCGGTCATCTCTGAAGAGCTCTCAAATCTGAGGACCCACAAAAACTCCCTCTTTAATCTTTGCTTCGCTGAATCGAGGAAATTTTTCATGCAGGTACTGGAAAGCTGGCGAGGTCCGGTCCATGGCTTTCACGAAATTCTTCAACAAACCTAGTTTCATGTGAAGGGGTGGTAGCAGGATTTTGTGAGCCTCGACCAGAGCTGGGTGCTGGATAGTCTTCTCTCTAACTGCTACATTTTGTCTGCGAGTCCATTCCTTCCACAAGTAGTGCAGTTCACTTGTTCAGCTATCCCACTCACATAAGAAACACATGTATTTTGTATATCCCTGCTGCAGTCCCATTAAAAGGGCAACTAGCTTCAAATCACCACAGACATGCCAGCTGTACTTGTTATACTCAATGGAATTCAGTAGCTGCTTTAAGTTATCGTATGTCTCTTTCATGTGGGCAGCATGCACTACTGGAATAGATGGAAGACGGGTTTCCATTGTGCAAAAGCACAGCCTTAAGACTCAGTTTTGAAGAGTCTAGAAATAGTCTCCATTCTTGTGGGTCATAACTGATTTCTAAGGCATTCATGAGGCCCTCAATATCGGAAGAGAATACCAGAATACTTTCCTCTCTGAAGGCTCCAACTGCTGGTGACACTTTCAATAGAAAGTCATCATGATATCTTCTTCTAGAAGATTCCATTGTTGGAGCCTTGATCCTAGCAATTCTGCCTTGTTCTTGGATAAGTCCAAATCATGAACCCGGTCATTGAGTTCTTCCTGTGTTAGTCTGTGTGGGGTTGATGATGCACTACAGTGAAAATCTGGATCACTGCATGCTGATGGAACAGGAGGAGAACAGGTCAGCTCACCCTTTTCCTCATCAGATGAATCAAGAGAATGTTCTGCTGGAGTTTCTGGAATAGGAAGTCCCTCACCATGTGGAACTGCTCTCAATGCAGATGGAATGTTTGGGTAGACTATTCTCGACTTCTTTTGCTTCATTATTCCACCAGAAAGAGGAGGAACCAAGCAGAAGTAACAGTCTTTTATGTGGTTGCTTGGCTCTCTCCACACCGTGGGGACTGCAAATGGCATTGATGGTCTTTTGCCATTTAACCACTGTGAAAGCTGTGTTGTCCCTGTAGCACAGCATATATGTGGGGCCCAAGGCTTGTCTTGGTCACCAGCCTTGCATCCGAAGTAAAGATGATAAGCCTTCTTCACTTGAGAAGTGATACTTTTCTTCTGGTTGGCAAATGTCACTTCCTCACAAATAGAGCAGAAATTGTCTGCGCTATTAACACACTTTCAAGGCATTACTGCTCTGTATTGTGCCTAAATGGATAAAAGAATAACAGTTCTATGGAACAGTAGCTTCAACTGCTCACACAAACTCTGAAATTTTTTCAATGCTCAACCCTTCCGACAGGGCTTTCTGTAGTGCACTGTTGACGTCAGCTTACTTCAGCGGCCGCCTGGCAGTAGTATTGCATTGCATCAGAAAATGATGCAATCCTCTCTGGATGATGTATGCATGATGGTGTTATGCAATGTGATGCAATGTTACATCATTCTAGGCTGATTTAGGATGTTGTTGCAGTCTTACTGGATAAATTTACACAGTGAAACATATAAAATGAATTATATGAAATATCTTCAAGGGCCTCCCCTGTGGCACAGCAGTTAGGCCCTGCACTGTGGAACTGTCGGCAGCAGCAACGTGGGCTTGATGCCTGGCCGCGGAGATTACCACATGGTTCAGCAGACTTCTCCTGCCTTGCCCACTGCTCCCCTCAGCCGTGTATTTACGTCAGTCTGCTTGTTCTGCTCCCCACTCTGTCTCTGGTGAACCCTCTCGCCACCCCACTCCTCTGGCCTGTACCCCAGCTTGTATGCATAAATAATCATTTTATATATATATAAACGTCACTTCAAAACAAGAGCTAATAAAAAATTTTCAGGGTTATGTTCATTTTCAGCACACCAAGATACTACAGATTAGGGCCTTTTTTAAGTCAGTAACGATCTCAATGTTCATCAGTATAATCTAACCCAAAACGTCAATGCCAAGGCTGGGAAACTCTAGTCTATGGTTTAAGTTGAAAGTATTTGATTCTTTCCCCTCTTGTAAGAATGTGTAAGCTTGAGTCTGAGGAATTGTGTGGTAAAATTTATTAAATATATCAAATTATCCTTTTTAAAAAAAATTCAAGCCAGCTTTGTAGACAATTTGCAATAGATGTGAATGCAAACTTTCGCATATGTAAGGAGTCTTTTGCCATAAATGTCCTGAGTAAGTAAGAGTTGATTGAAGAAAACCTTTATTTCAGTACTTCTGTACATACAATTACTAGTATGTCAGATTAGCTGCCAAGAAAATCCCAAATATATTTAGATAAACAAATAAGCAAAGGCATCCACTTCTGATTAGCCAATCACATCACCCACCCCAAGGGCATGAGAGCTTTGAAATGTGGCAGTCACACTGGTCTGGGGCCTGAGGCCATTTTGGGTGAAATTGCTGTATTATGACAATATCCTTTAGTGTTTTAGTAACTAAATCCTCTTAATGACATCCTAGGCAGACGAGCTTAATATTGAATTCTAGCCTCAATATTTTGGATTTGTGCCAAGAAAAATAACCCTATCCCCAGAATCATTGAGAATTGATGGAGGTCGTCAGGCTGGTGAGTCAACAGTGGTTGAAATATATGTGTGGAATAGTACATATGTGGCTATTTCTGATGAAAGGCTATATTTGGTCGGGATGTCTGAAACAATGAAACTGGCAAAGCTGGGAAAGACTCCTGAGAGTCAGCGAGTACAGGCTTTTAATGCATTGATCTGTGGAATGTTCTGTGGAGTCATTTTTTTTTCAAGTTTTACTGATTTGCCAGTAGATTACATACCTACATAATTTGGGGAGTATAGCCTCACACTTCCTTATGTGTACATGCCTCACTTACCCTCCATCAGCACTGCAGTACACAACACTATCACTCTCCACCCTCCCCTTCATCCCTTCTGATAACCAGTATAGTTTTCAGAGAGTCTAAGAATTAGCCTTGTATCTATGGGTCTCTCTGGTGGTACAAGGGGTTAAGACTCAGCACTATGAAGCTGTCTGCAGCAACGGCAGCATGAGCTCAATCCCAGGCCAGAGAGCTTCCCACATGGCACAGCAGACCTCTCCTGTCTCGCCTGCTGCTCCCCTCAGAAACGTACTTCAGTAGATCCGCCTGTTCTGCTCCACACTCTGTCTCTGGTGAATCCTCTCACCACCCCACACCTCTGGCCTATACCCCAGCTTGGTACGTATAAATAAATAAATCTTAAAAAAAAAAAAAAAAAGAATTAGCCTTATTGTTTTGCCAGTTTGTTTTTTTTTTTTTGGTTTTTTTTTTTTTTTTTTTTTTTTTTTGGTTAATTATATTCCACAAATGAGTGAGACCATCTGGTAAATGTTTCACTTCCTGACTTATTTCACTTAGCGTTTTCATCTCAAAATCCATCCATCCCTAGAAGCACTATTTCATCTTTTTTAATAGCTTAGAAGTATTCCATTGAGTACATATTCCACAATTTCTTTATCTAGTCATTTGATGATGAGAATTTAAGTTGTTTCCATGACTTGGCTATCATGAAGAACGCTGCTATGAACATAGGAGTGCATAAATCTTTTCATATTAAAGTTTTTATGTTCTTTTTATATGCTTGAGGAATCTCCATGCCATTTTCCGCAGAGACTATATCAAATTACATCCCTACCAACAGCAGATGAGAAAGAGTTCCTTTCTCTCCACATCCTCACCAGCATTTGCTGTTTCCAGTTGTTTTGATGTAGGTCATTCTCTCAGGGGTGAGGTAATGATATCTCATTATGGGTTTGATTTGCATTTCCCTTATAATAAGTGATGTTGAGCATATTTTCATGTGCCTTTCATGTGTTTTCTTTGGAGAAGGGCTACAAAGGCATTTTAAAGATACAGGGAATTTTAAAATAGACTGGAAATTCAATAAAAGAGATGAAAATGGTCTTCTCAAGATTTGAAAGGATGAGGAGAGGTCTGCTGGAATGGTATTTCAAATCATGCACAAAAGATAAAGTTACAGAGGAGAAGCCATGTAGCCACATAAGGCTGGTGGACCCCAAAAGTGGGCAGGGAGTCGCCAAGATCAGAGTGCAGGGAACCTGTGATCAGTATGGTTGTTTTTTACTCGTGCTTCCATGGAAGGACAACAAAGCCAGCAGTGAAGATTTAAGTGGCTTAAGGAATCGAGTCCACAGGAGTAGTAGCCTAACAGAATTGAGACTGAACCCTAGAGTAATACTTTTTTAAGAATCTTATTTTTATTTACTCATGCCCAGCTTGAATACTGCATTGCTAACCTAAACTCACACGGGAACAAGCGTATTCTTGTTCACCCTACAAATTGGCAACTATGGCAGCATATGCCACAGTAGTAGTTTTAATCTACACTCCACAAAGTTATGAAATTCAGAAGGAGAGAGAGAAGCCCAATGTGTGGCTGTCTGAGCTCCCTTCCCCCATTTTAACCAGGAAAAGCTCCCTGTCATCTGTTCTAAACATTGGCACCTCTGCAAATGTTCATCTGAAAAAATTAATCCTGCTGCTGACAAAAGTTTGATAAATAATGTGCTAAGAGATAGTGGTCCCTAGCTGAGGAGGACTATTGCTAAAGAAACAAAAGAAGTCGGACCATGACCACAGGCTTGAGACTCTTTTAGAGAGAGGCTTTGGATATGTTTCTGTATAAAGTCAAAATTATAAAGGGAAGTAGGCCACTCTGTTGGAAAAATCCTCCCTGATTGTATGCATGTTGGAGGGCTGTTGTGCCAGCCTACTGTGCCAGCCTGGCACCAATGCAGGTTCCCATGATTCACGCAGATGGGCAAGAATGAGTCCTGGAGCCCTCGGTGGCTTTCTAGGCTTTTTATTGCATCTTTCTTGTGAGGCAGCCAGGTACAAGGCAGGTAGGGTGGCTGGGGGGCCAGGAGGCTAGCAGGCCTCCTAGCCCCCAGCAAATCTTCACCTTCTCAGGGCTCTCTGGTGACATCTCAGGATCTCACTGCTGCTGCTTCTGCTGCCACACTCTTCTTCCTCGTGCTTTTCTACGCCTCTGCCTTGCGCACATACATGATATGCTATGCTACATCACGTCACGTTATGCCACACCACGCTAAGCCACACCCTTCTTCAGGTGCCCACAATCAGGCACACACGTAGGCCTACAGAGGCCCAACACCGTGGGGGTAGGCGGGAGACCCTGACAACTCTTCTGCCTTCCCTACAGGGACCCAGCCCTTATAGTTTATAAGCCTATTGGAACACGTCTGAGAACGAAGTGGAGTACTATGAAAATGTACTGATTGGTACAAGAAGCATAATAAATTAAGACTGCCCTGGGACAAATGTTTGGTCACCCTAATTAAAGTAGGTACTTGCCATGTCAACACAGACCATAGTGAGAAATTTATACCCATTTCTAAATTTATCAACAGTGTGAACTGCTGTTACATTGACTAAGGAAGATGGTGCTGGAAGGGAAGTTAACTTATATAATTGGGTTAACCACACACATCAAGGTCTCTTTTGTCCTCCTAATGGGAGAGGTGAGAGAAAAATTCTTATAGATTCTATAATAAGCTGTTTAAAGATTTTCTATAACATTAATGGAGGCCCTTTCCTCCCCTAAAGTTGAAAGCAGAGAGAGAGGGTTATTGGGGACTGTCCAATTGAAGTCACTAAAATGAAACATAGTCTTTATGCCATTGGGTATGAGTGTGGCCAGGAATAGATTTGGTTACAACTTTAACCAATCTCCAAGCCCGCAGAACTCTGCCTGCCTGTGCGTCTGTACCTTTACATCCTCCTCTTTACCACCACTGCATCCACAACCCCAAAGCAGCTCAGAATCTGTTTGGGCGATAGTTAACACATCTAACCACTTCACCGAAAGACCAACAAGAGGAAACCACCAGTGAGCAAGAAAGTTAGCTTATTACAAGTTCTGGCCACCTCACACCTTGTGTTTGTTCACTGAGTTTGCCAGAAAGTTCCCTTCTGACAGCCTAATTTACAACTTTCCTTGAGCTGCCAAAGCATTGCCCAGTAGACTTCTCCAGTTACTCCCACTCAGCTACCCACCTATGGCCTTCTCATAGAGCATTAAACAAAAAAACGCTCAGACCAAGCAAGAGTGTGACCCACATCAGGCACAAATAATCTACCTGTCACTCACCAGCCACTCTTGGCAATTGGCAACAATAATGTGGGTAGCCAAGTAATTACAGCAGGGAAGTTGGAAGACAAAATTTATGAGTTTCAATCTAAATGCTTGGCATGCTGTATCACTAGAAAACTGAGCTCCTGAAAGTCAGGAACAGAGAACTGTAAGAAGCGTGCAGATTAAGGGCTTTGAGTTACATATCAAGGGTCTCATCAGTGTCCAAATAATGTTTTATTTGCTAGAAATTCACAGTTCCTTGCCCTCAAGTGGCTCTTGGATCTCTCCCTGAGGGATATGAAAACATAGAAGGAATCATAAAAACCAAAGTCACCAGCATGAGAACCAACTCCAGCGCAAATATTCTTGCCAACAGTACTTACACGGTGACTCTCTCCACATGGCGGAATCAGGGCTGGTCTCTATTTACTTCCCACTGGTTTCTGCATTTTCTAAACTTCTACTATAAACACACATGACTTTATAATTAGAAAATATAAGTGTTGATAGAAAAAAGTTTGTTGAATTAGGATTCAGATGCAAATCTTTCCAGTGCAAACCCAAGTCTTTTCCACTTCTCCTCATTGCCCCTCATTCATGTCTGTCTTTAAGTTTAAAATAAACCCTTATTTAGTTTATTTTTATTCTAAAAAACAAGTAAACAGAGTCAAATTGGTGTCAAGTAATTTTCTAAGCATTTTATTTTATTTTTTTTTAAAGATTTATTTTATTTATACATACAAGCTGGGGTACAGACCAGAGGCGTGGAGCGGCGAGAGGGCTCACCAGAGACAGAGTGGGGAGCTGAACAGGCAGATCAGAAATACACTGCTGAGGGGAGCAGCGGGCGAGGCAGGAGAGGTCTGCCCCACCATGTGGGATTCTCCCTGGCTGGGCGTCGAACTCGCGTCACCGCTGCCGACAGCTCCACAGCGCAGCGCTTAACCGCTGCGCCACCGGGGAGGCCCCCATTTTTTTTTCTAAGCATTTTAAACAGCTTTAGTCTCTCATCTACCCTGGACGGGCGATGAGGTGACTTGTCCAAGGTGACAGAGAGTGATTCTTCCCTGGGCAATCTGACTGCAGAGTCTGTGCCCTTAATTGCTCTGCTAAGCTGCTGTCTCCTACTTAAGACAGATCCTTTCTGGCCCTCAGACCCCTTTCCAACATGGCCAGGCCCCCACTGCCTATGTTAGTATCAGAGGGACACAAACAGGCCAAAGGAGCATTGTTAATAAGAGAACGGCGTAGCTGGATTACCAGCGTAATCAGCTCTTGCTGCAAAGCCTCAGGATGAAAAGGTTCAGATGAAATCAATGCCCATCAAAGTCCATGACAATGAAGAATGAAAGATAGGAAGGATCCTGCTTCCTGGAAAAATAACCACAGAATCATTTCTCTCATCTCAGCACAGACTTAAATTAAGTTTCTTGAAAATGATTTTTTGACTTCTTTTTCCCCAGTTTTTCTATTTTTCTTAAATTTTACCTTCTCAATAAAACCCTCCCCCATCACACACACACTATCAACACCCCTCTCTACAAAGGTATTCATCCAAGTTGAATCAGATCCTTGATATCTCTGGACCCAAGATTTTCATCTGCAAATTCAGGGTTTTAAATGGAGGGTTTCTAATTAGGATGCCACCTGGCATTTGCATGGGAGTTTGCAGTTTGTCAGCTACTTCTGCAACAGGGTAATCCCCAGGGAATGGGTTCCCTGCCACGCCCTAAGGAAGAGTGGAGGTAGGAAGGGAGGAGAAGGAGAAAAGACTGGGAGAAAGAAGGAAGGAGGGAGAAAGAGACCTGGAGGAGGCCCATGGAGCAGAGAGACATTTGAAAAAGCTGTGCTTGCTTCTCGGCCTTGGACTTGTACCAGGGACTTTGGGGACATGGAAGGAGACGCTTGAAAACAGATGTGGGTGAGAGACCCATGGAGAGGCTGACAATGGCATATTTCCATCTTGATTTTGATTTTGCTCTTTTCCTTCCAGACTTGTCTGGCACCTTCTGCTCCTTTCCTATTGTTCCCCACCAGAAGATGCCTTAGACTTGTGGCAAGATTTTTGGGCCTAAGCAGCCCTGCTTTAGGCCAACCCTATTTAGCTGAGAATTTACCCACAAGGGGATGGGTAACTTTGAGTGTTTAATTGGAAACTACTTTAACTATATTCTTTTTCTTCTTCTATCAAACTATTTGTATTAAAGTTCTCTTCCATTAAAGGTCTTATGCACTAAAGTATGTTTTGTTTTGATGTGGCAGATGGCAGAACCTATTTAGAGTAGACAGGTTTAGGGGTGTCAGGGTATCCCTCACCCTGCCATGTAACACTTCCAGGTCCATTATCTTATTTTATCTTCCCAGTGACTCTAAATAGTGGACCAAACAGGTAGTAATCCTCAATTTCTAGGTGAGGACACTGTTGAATAGCCAGACTACCCATGAGAAACCCAGAGTTCTTCCTCTTCCCCACCAGCTTCTCTACTGGCATTTGAAACCCACAGTCTGTGCTTCTGCACCTGCCTCCCTGGTTGCTTTCCCCCCCTAGGGTAGTGTTCTCTATAAAGTTGAAGCCAGCTGCTGTAGCATACTAATACCCTGAAACATGTAAGAGCTTCACATGGTACCTGAGGACCTCAGTGATAAAAGTTCACCCTTTTATCCTCATGGGTCTGGAACATCAGAGCCAGCCATTGAGACCACAAACAGATGTCAAATTTGGCCTGGGTTTTCTGGGAGCCACATCTGGTTGGCCTTCCCCAGCCCCTTGCTCCCCCAACCCCCACAGTGCATAGTGATGTCGGTTGCAGCCTGGTGGCCTGGAGGCTTATAGGATGGGGGTGGGAGATTGAAGGATTAGCTGGTTGCTGGTTTGGCTTTCATTTGTCCTTTATATATATCTGACATATTATTCACATGTGCACTGTGTGATGCATCTTTAACCCTTCTCCCAGAAGGGCCTTGCTAAATAAAGAGAGTCAGGGACGAAAGAGGGAAAATATGGCCATGATTCAAAATGCCTCAAAGCCAGGTAAATTTGAAGGATTAAAGCTCATTCAGAGCTTGGGACCAAAAGCGTGCACTCTAATAAGGTAATAATATACGTCACTTTCTTGAAACTGTCCTAATTTATACCTGCTGTCCCGTTGTCATTTTAATAGAACCCTCTTTCACTCTCAAAATTTCCCTAGTTTGGACATAGATAGGTGATGTGAAGTCAAAGACAAGCCAATTGCAGAATCTCCAAACGGAAAGGTACACAAAAGATCTTTCAGCCCAGTGTCTGACCCAGTGTTTGAAATACCCCTAGAATCACAACAGAATTTAAGCTCAATTAAGCATCACGTCTTGACCTATGGCTTCATAAATCACTTCATATGTGTCTGCTTTGTCTCAGGAACTCATAGGATTGGAAGATATCATAAACATTAATGAAGGAAAGAAGGTTGCCAGAAGAACTTGTCACTCATGCTGCAGGGATATTTTGCAGAAAGGAGAAACCTGCTATATGCCATTCATTGTGATAAGGTATTCTCCTTCCAGCAATGTTGAGAAACAGGTATTAGTCCCTCTTATGAGTGAGAAAACTGAAGGATCGGGATGTTACATAAATTGCTCAAGGTCCTGGGGGCCAACACAGGCAGGACCAGGATCTGAAGCCCACTCTTTCTGACCTTGAGACCCCTGAATGTCATTCCCATTAGAGTGCGTACCCTCACATTTGACTCCTATTTCCCTTATGCATTGGTGTTTGAGGTGAGAAGGAAAAAATGTCTAGCTATCTCTCACCTCTCAGGCCAGGCAACTTCTCCCACAATCTCTCTATTCCTGAGTAGACACTTCTTCAATGAAGGGCAGCGAAGAAGCACACCACTGAAGAAATTCTGTTACAATCTACCTCCAGCTCACAAGTATGGGCTTTTGTCCCCCTTCAGATCCAACATGAAATGACACAGACCAGTGGACAAAAGTGTTAAATGATTTTAGCATTCTCATTCCTTTTGAGGGAAAAGCAGAAGGGAACTCGGAGCTGCTCTGTTGCTCTTGAGTGACACTATGGTAGCTCCATTTCCTGCCTGTGATATCACTTCAGAGTAATTGTTTTCTTCTGTAAAGACACTTCAGAGGTTCTGGGGACAGATGCTCTTGTGACTGGCAAGTTTCAGAAGGCCTGGATAGAAATAAGAAGTGTTTTTACATGCCCTGAATATTGGGAAGTGCTGCACAGCCGGGCAGCAGAAATGAGTGGGCAGAGCAGTGAGGGAGCTGCCTCCAAAGAGCGAGTAGTGGAAGTAACAAGTTGGGCCAGCAGGCTGGCCCTGTGCAGGCGCTGCCACAAAAACGTGTAAAGGTTCACGGGTGAAGCCAAAGTTTGGGGGTAATAGACAAATAACATTACCTGGTTCAATAAAGTCTGAGGAAAATATAAGGATGAAAGTCAAGAATGAATGAAACACTGAGAGATTCTGAATTCAGATGTGGGCTCCCGTTCCCATGGAGTATACAACATCATGGACGCTGTAAATTCTATTAGACTTGGTGTCTTAACACAATATGGCATAGTAGAAAGAGACAGAATGGCTCAGTCACCTAGTTCAAGTCCTTTCACACCTGTCAGGGATAGGATTTTCCAAAGTTCAGTCTTTATAGTATTATGAAAAGAAAATGTTGTACTTTGATTGTTTTGCAATTATTTAATGTATAAATGCCACGTCAGATATCTTACGGCATAAGACTGAAAATAGTGAGTTAATTCTTTAAAAAGTTAAAAACTTTCTGCACAGCACAAGAATGTATCCAACATGAAGACAACCAACAAATTGGGAAAAAATATTTGCACACCATACAACTGATAATGGACTGATATCAAAGATCTACAGAGAGTTACACAACTCAACAAAAACAAATCAAGTAACCCAATCAAAAAACAGGTAGCAGAGCTAAATGGACACTTCTCCAAAGAAATACAAATGGCCAACAGACATGAAAAAATGTTCATCATCACTTATTTATCAGGGAAATACAAATCAAAACCACAATGAGACACCACTTCACACCAGTAAGAAAGGTCCACATTAAAAAAAACAAGAAACTGTGACCGGGCTTAGTCCAAAGTCCGGTAAGCTAGTGCTCCTAGAGGGGTTTGCTGTTAAAGGTAAATTGCAGCCAGGTAATCTGAAACCCCAGGTAAGCCCAGGTAAACTGTGAGGTAAAGAGTGAGGTTTGCAGTTGGGGCGGGGTTTTTGAAAAGAGATAAAAAGGGGGACTGAGGAAGAGGAGGAAAGACGCCATTATGTAGAACTAAAAGGAACCGTCGTCATGAGGTAGGAGAGAGAAGCAGGAGTCGGTAGCCTGCCACAATGTGGGAATGAAAATTTAGGGCCAGGGACTTTGGACGCTTTGCAAGTAGCCAAGTGACGGAAACTGCTCCCAGTTTTGTTTTTGTTGCACCCGAAGGAAGAAGACAGAGGCCTAAAGAGGGCGCCTTCCAAAAATGCATGAGTGCAGTCTGATGGGCCATCTGGCCGTTGTAGTTGCTGTTTGCAGTGTAGGCCTGGTGCTGTGTTATGGCATCACGGCAGTTTTGGTAACATTTCCAGTTGTATCCTGTGTCGTCCTCGTGAGTTGGAACCTAGGCATGTCGGAAAGAAGACGCCATTATGAAATTGTGGCCCACATCGGCGGGAAGACTCCATCAACAGAAGAAAGAAGACACCATTTTGGAATCGTGGCCTTTTGTCTGGAAGAAGAGCTGTACATCAGTAGTGGCGGGAAGACGCCACCTTGTCTGGAAGAAGAGCTTTACATCAGTAGTGGTGGGAAGACCCCACCTTTATTATTTTTCCAGGACTTAAAAGACTGGGCATTGTTTTAAGTAAGGTAAACGGCCATATGTCAACTTTAGTAATTTTTGTTTTCCCTATGTTAATTTTAGTAATTCTTTGTTTTTCCTTGTTTGTTAATTAAATCCCAATGTTGTTGTTCCCTAAACCTGAGTAGTCTTACAAATGTGTGCGCTGGTGAAGAACCAATATAGTAACTGGTAAGCAATTGGGGCACTGCCTTTGTCTAAATTTTAAAAAGCCTCATTTTTCCCGGCATCAAAACAAGTGCTGGCAAGGATGTAGGGGAAAAGGAACCCTCTTACACTGCTGGTGGGAATGCAAATTGGTCCAGCCACTATGGAAAACTGTGGAAATTCCTCAAAACACTAGAAATGGATCTGCTATGTGTTCCACCGATTTCACCTTGTAGGAATCTACCCAAAGGACACAAAAACACTCATTCAAAAGGAAACCTACACCCCTATGTTTATGGTAGCACTATTTATAATAGCCAAGATATGGAAACAATATAAATGCCCCAAAACAGATGACTGGATCAAGAAGTTGTGGTATATATACTCCATGCAATATTACTCAGCCATCAAAAAAGATAAACTCATTGATGTAGCTGGAAAGGTTGATGTGAAGTGAAATAAGTCAGAAAAAAGAAGATAAATATCAGACAGTTTCACTTATATGTGGAATAATGAAAAAAACAAGCAAATGGTTAAACAAAGACAAAACTTGAAAGCTGACCATAAAAATGAGGTGTCTAGGGCCTTCCCTGGTGGCACAACAGATCACGTGCAGCACTATGAAGCTATCCAGAGCCACTGCAGCAGGGGTTCTGATTCCCGGCCAGGGAGCTTCCCACATGGCACAGCAGACCTCTCCTGCCTCATCTGCTGCTCCCCTCAGAAATTTACTTCAGTAGATCCACCTGTTCTGCTCCCCACTCTGTCTCTGGTGAATCCTCTCACCCCCCGACACCTCTGGCTTACACTCCAGCATTATATGCATAAATAAATAAATCTTTTTTTTTTTTAAATGAGGCATTTAAGAAGGGAGGGGAGGGGAGGGGAGGGGATGGGAAGAGTGAAGTGGTGGGGGGGAGGAAAAGCACAAGGGAATGTGGTGATGGGTGCTTTGGTGTTGGGAAAACTATGGTGACCACATCTGAGGGGAAAAATTGCATGTTGTCCAAATAATGATGTAAGAAAAAAGTACTAGATTAGATTTTAAAATCTAAAATTAAATAAATAACATAAAATAAACTCAAAAAAAAACTTAAGTAAATATAATGGAAGTGCTTCAGAGACAGAAAAGGTTGGGAAACCACCGCTTAAACTGACACTTCCAAATCACTGAGATAATGACTGGGAAAACAAAAATGCATGAGATCTATCAAAACAGAAGAGGTTCAATTACCCCCTCAGTGGACATTTGTCCATTCACACACCCCAACAATGATAAATTAAGCAACAATTTTGTAAATAGCACTTCTCTAACTATGTCCTGCTGACAGCTCAGCCATCATTCAGAAGGCACTGAGCCTGTGCTGAGGCCTTTAACATAAAGAAGAGTGAGAACGAGTCCCCAGTCTAAAGAGAGTATAATTTAGTGGGAAAGAAAAGACAAGCACACAAGTAACTGTAAAATGGGATAAGCCCCAAAAAGGAGTTACAAAATCCCCACAAAAGGTGCTCAAAGGAGGGATAAGTCACGCCTGCTGGCAGGTCAAGAAAGACTTCATGGAGATTTGAGATGGCATTTGAGATAAGCCCTGGAAAGATGGGTAGAATTTCAGCAACCAAAAAAGGAAGGGAAAGGGGGATGGGAGACATTCCAGAGAAGGAGAAAAACTTGAGCAATTGTACAGAGACCAGAGACCGGGAAGTGGTATGAGGGTAGAAAGTCCCTTCTGCTTAGCTGAGAAGGAGATGCAAGTCAGGCAGATGATTAAATAAGACTTCAATACAACTGGCCTTGAGGAGCAGGCTGAGAATATTCTACTTCAAGTGCTGGAAATAGGGTCAGGGCAACAATGGAGAGTTTAAATCATGAATGAATCTGCACTAGAGGAAACTAACCCTGGAAATGGGTTGGAAATAGAGATTAGTGTTATCCCAGCCCTGATTATTGTGATTTGCCTAGAAGAAGTAGAACAACAGTGTGAACATCAGGGACCAAAATGATGACTTTACCTTAAGAATTTCTGGACCTCCCTGGTGGCGCAGTGGTTAAGCGCTGCGCTGTAGAGCTGTCAGCAGCAGCGACGCGAGTTCGACGCCCGGCCAGGGAGAATCCCACATGGCGCGGCAGACCTCTTCTGCCTTGCCCGCTGCTCCCCTCAGCAGTGTATTTCTGATCTGCCTGTTCTGCTACCCACTCTGTCTCTGGCGAACCCTCTCGCC